>JAWZYT010004257.1:0-83480 GCA_034508575.1 Petrolisthes manimaculis
CTCCCTCCTTCCCTCCTTCCTTCCTTCCTTCCTTCCCATCGGATGTGACAGAAAACTAGACAAACAAAGCACACTGTACGACTCTTCATTTTTCCCACCAAACCTCTCCCTCCGTCCCTCCCTCCCTCCCAGCTCATAGGTTTCAATTACGACTCCAAGAAAAGTCAGCCGCGGTGATTGGCAAAGCGAAGTGACGAAAGGCGGTGGAAATTTTCACACATGGTCAACAGAACAGAGAGGACAGAGAGAGAAGAAGAGGAGAGGACAGAGAGAGAAGAAGAGAAGAAGAGGAGGGAGACAGGAGAAGAGAAGAAGAGGAGGGAGACAGGAGAAGAGAAGAAGAGGAGGGAGACAGGAGAAGAGAAGAAGAAGAGGAGGGAGACACACATAAGATTGAGAGAACAGCCGCATGTATGGTTTAATTAAGGGGGGGGGGGAGATTTTTGTGTTGGTAATTCTGGACCAACTGAATCCTCCAAACTATTTCAAGCAACAGAAACACCATTACTTTTGCCACTCTGGTCCTGTTTCCTGGCATACTATGGAGGAATCAAGACACTCCAATGTACCAAAAAATGAATTACCACCTTAAGGAAGAGTATATTTTTGGTACATTGGAGCGCCTTGATTCCTCCATAGTTTGTCAGGAAACGGGCGCAGCTTAGCAAAAAAAAAAAAAAAAAAAATGGTGGACTGTTGCTGGGAATAATTTGGAGGAATCATTATCTCCAAAAATGCAACAACAAAAAGCTGTACCCTCTCTCTTTAATTCAGCGGGTTATACACATTTGATATATTGGAGTTCCTGGATTCCTCTGTAATATTATATACCACTATGCAAGGAAACAGGACCAGAAAAACAAATAAATATAATAGTTTGCTGTTGCCTGAAATAGTTTGGAGGAATCAATTACTCCAGATCTACCAACAATGTACAAAAATAATTAATAAACTAACTCACTTTCATCCTAAACTTTGTCCTCCAGATCTACCAACTTTTGAATTAACTCACTTTCATCCTAAACTTTGTCCTCCAGATCTACCAACTTTTCAATTAACTCACTTTCATCCTAAACTTTGTCCTCCAGATCTACCAACTTTTGAATTAACTCACTTTCATCCTAAACTTTGTCCTCTAGATCTACCAACTATTCAATTAACTCACTTTCATCCTAAACTTTGTCCTCCAGATCTACCAACTTTTCAATTAACTCACTTTCATCCTAAACTTTGTCCTCCAGATCTACCAACTTTTCAATTAACTCACTTTCATCCTAAACTTTGTCCTCCAGATCTACCAACTTTTCAATTAACTCACTTTCATCCTAAACTTTGTCCTCCAGATCTACCAACTTTTCAATTAACTCACTTTCATCCTAAACTTTGTCCTCCAGATCTACCAACTTTTGAATTAACTCACTTTCATCCTAAACTTTGTCCTCTAGATCTACCAACTTTTCAATTAACTCACTTTCATCCTAAACTTTGTCCTCTAGATCTACCAACTTTTCAATTAACTCACTTTCATCCTAAACTTTGTCCTCTAGATCTACCAACTTTTCAATTAACTCACTTTCATCCTAAACTTTGTCCTCTCTGTCGTGTACCGTGTCATTAGGATCTCCTCAGTTCACACTCACACTGACTGAGTTAAGGGGGTGTGGGAGTAGGGGACAGGCTTGGGGGGGGTTTGGGGGGGTGCCGGAGTAGGGAGACAGGCTTGGGGGGGTTAGAGGGGGTGCGGGAATAGGGGACAGGCTTTCTACCCGGCCACCCTACTGACCGGGTTAATTAAGGTTGATAATTCACCTTTTTACTTAATAAATATGTGATTATCATTGGGAATAATTTGTTACACGAGTTGTGGGTACACGAGTTATATTATAAAGTTAATAATTGTACTGTTTTTTTGGGTAAATCCATTTCCACATGAAGCCCTCTCACAAAATGGACAAATCCCGATGGTAATAAATGTCACTGGCAGACAGAACACTGGGAATATACGTTACTGATATACCGTACTTAGTCGTTAACAAAGGTAATATTTTGGTTCTTAAAAGTTATTACAATTTTTATATGTAGAAGCTCAACTTTTCCTTTCTCTACTGATTCCCGTTAAAAACACACCTTTTGTTTAGATTCAGAATAATACATCATTATTTTTCCCGCTCGAAAAATATAATAAATGTCTGGAGTTTTCTAAAAAGCGAAAAGAAAAGACGCTTCAGCTTATTAGACCAGGATACAGGGATATGAATTTTGTGGCCTGAGGTGTGTGTGTGTGTGTGTGTGTGTGTGTGTGTGTGTGTGTGTGTGTGTGTGTGTGTGTGTTGTTGTGGGAGTTTTGGGCCAATTTGAGGGACTTCTGATTTCTTACTGTACCTGCTTATTATACTGAAGGTGAACGGGATAAACATTACCAGGGGATGTAGGTCGGCTCAACACAAACAAAACAAAACAAAAGAACAAAGCCACAAAACACACCAGAAAATGTTGTAATAATGAGATGAAGCAATACATATTAAAAAAATAATAATAATAATAACAGTACAGTGGTGATGGTTATAGATGGCGTTGTACTGTACCTACAACAACTTATGGTATCTGGGTAGTGAAAGATGAAATGATATGGAAAATGGTATTGATAATTAAGGGTACTGTACTCACCCAAATTAGTAGCTGATGGGTAATACTCTTTCCTCTTAGTTAAGACCTGAAGTCGCTTTGGGAAGGGAATCAACCACATGAAGGCAATTCCTGTTAATGTTGTCCCAGATTTCTTGTGTGTGTCCCAGACCACTTGAATACCTGCAATGAAGAAGAAGAATTTTAGGGCTTTATGCCTATCGACTCGTGTTGGTCATTAAGGCAGTCAGTCTTGTTATTAAGGCAGTCAGTCTTGTTACATCAACATATCTTCCCCCAGCCTACAATGTTGCTATCTTTGTTTTTACAGCCATGCAATGAAGGATGTATGTACTGTATGTGTGAGAGTATTCTAGCTGACTTTTGATATTATAGACACACAGGTTTTCAATTGGGATGAGATCTGGTGATTTTGTTGGTCATGATACTAGGATGTTAACACCACGAAATTTAAACCAAGTAACTCATAATTTAATTTAGAGATATGTATGACATGATGCTTTGTTTTGTTTAAAATGATCAGAACTACATTTCATCATACAAGTATCTAGCTCTTCAAGGATAAGCTCAAAATAATTGTTCTTATTCACACGAACGTTTTCGGGCAAAATAAGAAATAATAATTAACTTTCTCACACTATAATAATAAAATCCAGTGGCATACCATCAAGGCTTGTGTGTGTGTGTGTTACTGTGTGGTTGGTGTGTCTTGGTTGCCACGTCGGCTTTACACTCGACTTTTTATAATGTTCCATCACTTCAAAGTTGGTTTTGGCTTCATTTGACCATAACACTTTTCGTCACTGAGAAGCCAAAGCTAATATTTCTGAGCGATAGCACGAGTTCACCACGGTTTAAATATTGCATGGCAATTTCATATATACCCCAACAAATATATGCAATAATTTCTCTTGATCCGTTCAGCCACTCCTGCCAGCGAAGCAGGATTGTTAGTCTTCAATTCCCGATTTGTGATGCCATTTTAGTCCTCCATTTGCCTCATAATAATAATGACCAAGCTTCAAAGTCCTCTGGTTCACTTGACACTTATACACTTATAACCTCACACTAGTACCATGGCGGCCGATGGTCAGTATGTTGAGCATCAATGGATAACGTCACTCAGTGCCGCCAGCAGTCGGATGTATGTTGATATTTCTTGATTAATTTTTCTTAATGCCTCGGTTGAGGATGAATGTAGGCCGAAGCAAGGTCTAATAAGTGGGTCGAAGCGGCTTCGGGGAACGATCGGCCTCGAAAATCGAGTTGATTCGGGCACTTCGGTACAGCCTCTCGGGCTGTACCGAAGAGCCTCGGTTACTTCACCTAATATTTCATCAAACATGAAATTTTCGGTGAGGTATCCACACATTTAAAGCTTCGAGACTCATTCAGTGAGACATGTCCTGTAATATTAAAGTGAAACTCTTAATTCGCTAACATCTTACCTTCTTAGTTCACTCATTGCCTTGTGTAAATATCCTGGTGACTTAACAATAATGTTACCGTACCAACTGGACAAAACTCTGACTCCTAAGACAATACATTTTCCTCCTCATACCGTGTTAACCATTCTGTCAAATTGATAGCTATTTCAATTGGTCAGTTGATGTTATTATTATAAACCTCCTTATAGGGGTAACACTCTCTCATAACACAGACTGGTTGCTTTGTACAGTTATTGGGATAAGTCTATATAGATTGCCTTGTCAGGGTAGTGAACTTTTTTAGAGGGAGAACACTTACTGACACCACACAACACACACGTATAAACACTTCATAGATAGCCTAGACATGTTAATCTTGTGACGTGTTGTGTGAGGACAGTGATAAGAGTTGGGTTCCCTCTGGTCCCCTCCTTCCCTCCCTCCTTCCCATCTCCACCATCTTTGTACAGTCTAGGACACAAGTTTTTTTCATTCTTGCTGCCTTCAACAACTCATTATTATCTTAACTTTGTGCCTTTGGGGAATTTAATGTGTACTGTAAAATATCAACATATCAGCACATTACAACACATCCTTTGAATATTTTTCTTCAAACTTGCTCCACCTATAAAGTTATGAGTTGCAGAATGAAAGAACGAAGGCAAAGGAAATATTCGTAATTGTACTATATATCTCTGTGTGTATGTGTATGTGTGTGTTGATACTGGGAAGGTGGTCAACGTTACCTGTGCAGTACTATACCATACAACAACTATACATATATATTGTTAATGATAAGCATATTATTATACAGAAGCAAAATATACAGATGTTTTGAAGGGCCTTGTGATATTGTTGGTGACTTGGAGACCTGCCTGATTCCCTTCCAGACAACAATGCCATACAACAACTCCCATACTTAAGGAGGTAATTCCTTTTTTGGTACATTGGAGTGCCTTGATTCCTCCAAAGTATGCCAGCAAACAGGACCAGATGAGCAAAAATACTTGTGTTCTGTTGCTTGGAATAGTTTGGAGGATTCAGTTGCTCCAGAATTACCAACACAAAACTTCCCCCTTAATATATTATAGTCTGTTGTTGATGCATGTTAAAGGTTACTGTCTCATTCAGTATTCTCTCTCCTTCTTAATCTCCTTCCCTCATTCATCATTTCATCTCACTCCTGTTTACTCACTCCTCTCTCACACCTCACCTCTCATTCCTTCACGCATCTCACACCTCATACTATACCACTGTGATCCGCCTCTCTCTCTCTCTCTCTCTCTCTCTCTCTCTCTCTCTCTCTCTCTCTCTCTCTCTGTCACCCCTCCCACTCATATTCTACTTCACCTCAAGCCTCCTCCCCCACTCACACACTCTCACTCTCTCACACTCACACTCCACTCCACTATACCTTCACCCCCCACACCCCACTAACACCCCACTACTATATTTCATCTCCCTCACCCCTCCACTATACCTTCACCCCCACACCCGTTCACACCCCACTATTTCACCTACCCCCATCCCCTTCACCCCCCCACCCCTAAACACCCCCCTAACACCCCCACACCTACCTCTCTCATTAATAAAACTGGAATTTATAAAACACCAACTGAGGCAAAAGTAAAGTCCTATTCATCTATGAAATCCTACCACCTATACACATTTTTTTTTTTTTTTACCCATAACAAAGTCCAACCTAATTATTAAGACATTTTTTTAACCTGACTAATTATATCTATTGTCGTGGATATATATATTTTTTATTTATCTATTTATTTTCGTCTGTTAATGTGCAACCGTGTGTGTCTGTGTGTGTGTGTGTGTGTAGGTGTGTGTGTGTGTGTGTGTGTGTGTGTATGTATGTAAGTGTGTGTGTGCATATATATATATATGTGTGTGTGTAGGTGTGTGTGAGTGTGTGTATGTTTTGTTTGTATGTATGTATGTGTGATGAATGTGTGTGTGTGTGTGTGTGTGTGTCACCTCACCCAATGTATTGTTCTAACTCCCCCTCCCTGGTATTGATTCCCAGCCGTCGGTGTGTGTGTGTGTGTGTGTGTGTGTGTGTATGTGTGTGTGTGTGTGTGTGTGTGTGTGTGATATATTCTCCTACATGGGGTTGGGGTTAGGGGGTGTATGGTATAAGTCAGGGATAGTGGGGGTGAGGGTGGGGGTGGTGTGGGTAGTGAGGGGGGGGGGGAGTATTATTTTCATGAGCTATATTAACGTGTGTATTCACAGTGACATCAACAATAACAATAACAATCTCTACCATAACTCCATCAACAGACACGTCAATTATAACTATACTCTCAAAACAACATTATATTTACATGATAGGTGATAGGTGATAATAAGCATATTATTTAGCAATATCTAATAGTATTATACAAAAAAACATTAACAAAATCTGCAGCAAAACCAGTAACAACCAAACAATTTTATCATCAACCTTTAACCTCGGATTTTTTTTTTTTTTTTTTTTTAAGTTGTATGGTCACTGCTGTTTATGTATTACGTCGATATTGTATGTAATGCTATGACAATAACATCCTTTACTGTCAAAATCATTATAAAGCTGACTAACCATAACAACAATATATATACAAAACAATACTTTGACATTTTACTCCATATAATTATCAGCATCAGATCCAGTGCACATCATATTTACAACACCATCACATCATTATCTCCAAACGACACAAATAATAGGGAGAGAGAGAGAGAGAGAGAGAGAGAGAGAGAGAGAGAGAGAGAGAGAGAGAGAGAGAGAGAAAGCAGTATGAGGTAAACGAGTCATTATGAACACCACCAGGTATTATAATCTCTATACATTACACACCTGGCTAGGGTTACCTACGAACAAACAGGTGGCGTGACGTGACTGACTTGACCGTGATGTGTATAGGGAACGTTTGACCACACACACACACACACACACACACACACACACACACCATCCAAACATGTCTGACTTGACCGTGATGTGTGCAGGGAACGTTTGACCTCACCACACACACACACACACACACACACACACACACACACACACACACACACACACACACACACACACACACACACACACACACACACACACACTATCCAAACAAAATCCGGGTACCAATCGCCTCGTGTCTTGGATGCTATAGTAAAGAAATGAGACACGCCATCGCACACAAATGTCAGTTCGCACGCACAGCTTATGGGATTTAGTCTGCAAATCCCCGGAGGAGTCAGTGTTTGAAGATAGCTAAAGGAATCATAATAGTGTTTCTGATTGAAGATAGCTAAAGGAATCATAATAGTGTTTCTGATTGAAGATAGCTAAAGGAATCATAATAGTGTTTCTGATTGAAGATAGCTAAAGGAATCATAATAGTGTTTCTGATTGAAGATAGCTAAAGGAATCATAATAGTGTTTCTGATTGAAGATAGCTAAAGGAATCATAATAGTGTTTCTGATTGAAGATAGCTAAAGGAATCATAATAGTGTTTCTGATTGAAGATAGCTAAAGGAATCATAATAGTGTTTCTGATTGAAGATAGCTAAAGGAATCATAATAGTGTTTCTGATTGAAGATAGCTAAAGGAATCATAATGGTGTTTCTGATTGAAGATAGCTAAAGGAATCATAATAGTGTTTCTGTTTGAAGATAGCTAAAGGAATCATAATAGTGTTTCTGTTTGAAGATAGCTAAAGGAATCATAATAGTGTTTCTGTTTGAAGATAGCTAAAGGAATCATAATAGTGTTTCTGTTTGAAGATAGCTAAAGGAATCATAATAGTGTTTCTGTTTGAAGATAGCTAAAGGAATCATAATAGTGTTTCTGATTGAAGATAGCTAAAGGAATCATAATAGTGTTTCTGTTTGAAGATAGCTAAAGGAATCATAATAGTGTTTCTGTTTGAAGATAGCTAAAGGAATCATAATAGTGTTTCTGTTTGAAGATAGCTAAAGGAATCATAATAGTGTTTCTGATTGAAGATAGCTAAAGGAATCATAATAGTGTTTCTGTTTGAAGATAGCTAAAGGAATCATAATAGTGTTTTCTGATTGAAGATAGCTAAAGGAATCATAATAGTGTTTCTGTTTGAAGATAGCTAAAGGAATCATAATAGTGTTTCTGTTTGAAGATAGCTAAAGGAATCATAATAGTGTTTCTGTTTGAAGATAGCTAAAGGAATCATAATAGTGTTTCTGTTTGAAGATAGCTAAAGGAATCATAATAGTGTTTCTGATTGAAGATAGCTAAAGGAATCATAATAGTGTTTCTGATTGAAGATAGCTAAAGGAATCATAATAGTGTTTTCTGATGTTTACCTCTGGTGTTGGTGACTTGATGTTGTTGTTACTGACAGACACCAGACCAGAGGGAACATTCCTATACCATCAGCATACACTCTTTATTAAGGAACCCTGTGATGTAGTCAGGAAATTGAAGATAATCGAGTCCTTCAAATACTGCCACGAAACACCTGCACTTATATGGAATGAGTTTGTTTCGTGGCATGGTCAGGAGGAATCAGAAGCCTCCACTTTTTATACACGATCACAGGGTCCTTAATAACTCGGACATTGACCCCGTACCCTATGATAGAAATAAAACCGACCACTTTTGTGTTGTGTTTGTGTAAAGGATAAGTAACATAATGAAGACCTTTCTACTGTCAGATGTATATGTAATGTTATGATCTTAATTAATGTATGTACTTATAGATGTAAGGAAGATTTTCAATATATGCAGCTAGTATATTTGTTTTGCCTTTTGAGACAATCTGTACACATGAATGAGGAGGAGGTCAGGTCAGGTCAGGTCAGGTCAGGTCAGGTACTCAGGTGCAACAGGAAGAAAAACAACCAATTCTTATCATCAACAAGGCCATGGAAGCAAGCAACACAAACCTAACCTTGCATGATGTTGTGTCGCCTATTCCACAGTGGTTCGCTTTAGTTTGCAAGCATCATAACGAAAGAAACCGGAACTGTGTAAATGACCCATAAGTGAATTGTTTGATGAATTAGATGACTCCACTATGAAACTACGGTAATAATGGAACTACCTGACAGATTTTGTGGATATGGATACTGAGTTTGTTGGATATAATTAAGACTGACAAGTGGGGTTGGTTGGGGAGGATCATAACAAACCAAAACAACTGTGGAATCATCCCATTGACGGCAAAGAAAAAACAAATCTTGCTATATCAAACTTTTAGATTCTTACTTGAACATCATTATTACCACGACAACTGCATTTAGTTAGTTATGGATACTGGTGCACCCGTCATCCATCTCTGTCATCCATCTCTGTCATCCATCTCTCTCTATTGTAGTTACCTGTCATCCATCTCTGTCAGCCATCTCTCTATTGTACTTATCTGTCATCCATCTCTGTCATCCATTTCTCTCATCCGTCTCTCTATTGTATCCACCTCTGCCATCCACCTCTGCCATCCATCTCTGTCATCCATTTCTCTCATCCGTCTCTCTATTGTATCCACCTCTGTCATCCACCTCTGCCATCCATCTCTGTCATCCATCACTCTATTGTACTTACCTTCATCCATCTCTCTATTGTATCCACCTCTGCCATCCATCTCTGTCATCCATCTCTCTATAGTACTTACATTCATCCATCTCTGTCATCCAGAAGTTCAATTAAGGGACCCTGTGATGTAGTCAGAAAATTGGAGATAAATGAGTCCTTCAAATATTGCCACGAAACACGAAACACCAACAACCCCTATATGGATGGAGCTTGTTTCTTGGCATGGTCAGGAGGAATCAAAACCCTCCAAATTTCATAATTACACGAGTACAGGGTCTTAAATTAATGACAGCACAGGTATTCGTAAACACAACTATAGTTCCTTCATTCACCTTTGCTTAACTAATTGCTGTTCACTCTTCATCATCTAGTTAGGTAGTGTGCGCGCGCTTGTGTTTAGGGGTGTGTTGTGTTTTAAGTAGATGTAATGTTCTTTCATACACACACACACACACACACACACACACACACACTTACAGTTCCCTTCCCCCCAACTCCTATCCATCATGCCTCACACACACACATACACACACACACACACACACACACACACACTTATCGTCCCCCACCTCCTATCCACCATACCTGATACACACACACACAACATACACACACACACACACACACACACACACACACACACACACACCATTCCTCTCTCCTCTCTAACTCTATCTACCATACATGCCACACACACAACAAGCTAAGGAAATGAATACAGTTACCAATTTGCCAAGGTCTTTGTCACGATTGATAGTGTAAATTTCCAATGCTTGTATGAGTATTAATTATGTTTATGGGAATCAGAATAGACAATGATCAGCGCTCGTGTACAGGAAAACCATCGCTATTCAAACTCTTTCCTGCCACCAAAAGATAAAATAAAAAAGACAATGCTAATATCAATACAATAACAACAACAACAACCACAACCACAACAACAACAACAACAACAACAACAACAACAACAACAACAACAATAATAATAATAATAATAATAATAACAGTAGAAAAAACACCACCAGTCATTTACACTAAAACAACCATTAGTGTAAATATGTATTAGTTGTAAATATGTGCCTCCCAGCGAGAACCAACAAGCATCTTCCACGCAACCCTAAACAACAACAACAACAACAACAACAACAAACAACAAACAATCCTACAACTGTGTCATATCATAATTATTCAGGTGGACGAGTGACCCATTTGTACAATTTTTTCAGATTATAGATAAGCCCATCTTGTACAGATTAATTAATAAAAATAAAAGATAAAGTCTGTAAAGTGTGTATGGCCCTGTGTTGTTGTGTTTTTATTCCACATCCATATCCTTCCTTTCTTTCCTTTCTTCCTTCCTTACTTTCTTCACCTTACAATAGGTATGGGTCGTGTTATGAACGTGTGCTAATTATGAGAGAAATCTTTACTAAAATTGTGCTAAAGTAATGCTAACTATGAGCTAAAGTGTGCTAAAGTAATGCTAACTATGAGCTAAAAGTGCTGAACAGATTACGAAGGTTATAATACTGTATAACAAATGAGATTAACAAAACGTCAGTGTAGTACAATTCAGGGGAGATTCTCTTGTTGGTGAATTGGAAGGTTTATGATTCCTCCAAGCTACGCCACGAAACACACGACCTTGATGCTACTTTAAAATGTGATCTGTTTCCTGGCATATTTTGGAGGAATCAGTAGCCTGCCAATTTCTCTCAAAAGCATCTCCCTTCTCCCTTTAACAAAGAGTAATGGTGGAGCGTGAAGGACACGTCACAGAGATTTACACAGACGATATATTTGCAGCTGTGGCAACACGTCAACCTATTATAGATTACAGGAGATTAAAGCTACAGGACAATCTTTGTAAAGAATGGAATGTTACACCATGGATACATACACATCTTGTAATACAGGGTTATATACAGAAACACCATGGATGCATACACACCTTGCAACAATACAGGGTCCTATAAAATATAATACAGAAACAATTGAAAGGTATATCCTAAGATTTCGCCTACAATGGGAAAAAATATTGAGTTAGTGACTTAGAATGCCTACTTCCATGTTCTAAAAGTTGGTAGTGAAATATAGATACGTGGGAACACAGAGAAATTGTCAACCCACCCACTCAAAAAAAAAAAAAAAATGGCCCCACTACCGAGGGATGCAGTATCAGTTGTTATGGAATGAACTTTCGGTACTCCCTCCCTTGTTACTCACGCTGCCTGTCTGATGTCGGCACACACACACACACACACACACAGACACACACACAGACACACACACACACACACACAGGCCGGTATGAAGTCCGGTTTATTGACACAGCCTGGTGACATCAAAGGGACTTTATTTGACATACAAGCTCATTTGATGGTGGGACATTAAGGGGTGTACGTGCCTAGGAAGCTGAGAGCCACAGTGAAAAGCAGTCAGTCAGGAGAGAGAGAGAGAGAGAGAGAGAGAGAGAGAGAGAGAGAGAGAGAGAGAGAGAGCGAGGTTGGGAATAGTGAGTGTGAATAGGTAAATGGTTGAGAGAGAGAGAGAGAGAGAGAGAGAGAGAGAGAGAGAGAGAGAGAGAGAGAGAGAGAGAGAGAGACAGACAGATCCAACCAAGACAGACAGACAGATCCACCAAGACAGACAGACAGATCCAGCCAAGACAGACAGATCCATAATAACTTCAGTGAAATAATTACGAGGGAAAACTATTTTAGAAGGAAAGAAAAAGAAAACCATAATAGCAACCCATTGAGCTATGCATATATACCATTAACCAAGCTGTGTGTGTGTGTGTGTGTGTGTGTGTGTGTGTGTGTGGCCCGAAGACATATTCAATTATCGATAGAAAGGTAAATAGTAAATCAGACAAGGTGGGCTTATCACTGAGTCAGGAGGAATAGGTGGAAGGTTGGGTGGATGAAATGAGTGAGTGGGTGGGTGGGTGGGTGGGTGAGTGGATGGAGAGAGTGGGTGCGTGAGTGAGTGGGAAAGAGAGATGGAAGGTTGGGTGGATGGAGAGAGAGGGTGGGTGAGAGAGATGGAAGGTTGGGTGGATGGAGAGAGAGGGTGGGTGAGAGAGATGGAAGGTTGGATGGATGAAATGAGTGGGTAAGTGAGTGAGTGGGAGAGTGATTATTGGGTTAGAGAATTAATGAGTGGGTTGATGATAGGCTTGAGTAAATGGAATGAGTGGTGAGTGGACTGAGTTGTGAGTTTTTGGACAGAATAACACACTCATTCTTTTATATTTTATTCTTCATTTATTCTCTGCCATTCGTTCAGTTTGCATCATTTTATTTCACTTTTTTCACTCACACTCCCCACCAACACTCCCCCACTCCCCCACCAACACTCCCACTCCCACCAACACTCCCACTCCCCCACACACTACTCCCACTCTCCCACACACTACACACACTCCTACTCCCCCACCAACACTCACTCCCACTCCCCCACACACTACACACACTCCTACTCCCCCACACACTTACTCCCACTCCCCCACCAACACTCCCACTCACTCCCACTCCTCCACCCCCTCCCCCACTCCTCTTGGCCTCACCCAGTATACCCTTCCAGAGTCACTGACTGAGAAATTGGTGTAAAAACTTCAGAGCCACAGTTTTGGAAGTGATATTGTGGTGTGATTCATATGTTCACCCTTCTCTCTCTCTCTCTCTCTCTCTCTCTCTCTCTCTCTCTCTCTCTCTCTCTCTCTCTCTCTCTCTCTCTCTCTCTTCTACCCCCCTCCCACACACACACACACACATACTCTCTCTCTCTCTCTCTCTCTCTCTCTCTCTCTCTCTCTCTCTCTCTCTCTGGGTGGTAGTTAGTGAGTGAGATGAAAGATATCAGGTGGTGGAGCAGCAAGTGGAGTCATTATTCACCCGTGTTTCATTGTCTGACACTCTCCCTCTCTCCCCTCCCTCTTTCCCTCCCTCCCTACCTACCTAACTTCTCTCCCTCTCTCCCTCCTACCTACCTACCTAACTTCTCTCCCTCTCTCCCTCCCTACCTACCTACCTAACTTCTCTACCTCTCTCCCTCCCTCCCTACCTACCTACATCCCTCTCTCCCTCCCTACCTACCTCCCTCCCTCTCTCTCTCCCTCCCTCCCTACCTACCTACCTCCCTCCCTCTCTCCCTCCTTCCCTACCTACCTACATCCCTCCCTCTCTCCCTCCCTCCCTCCCTTCTCTCCCTCTCTCCCTCCGTACCTACCTCCCTCCCTCTCTCCCTCCCTCCCTCCTACCTAGCTGCCTACCTAACTTCTCTACCTCTCTCCCTCCCTATACCTACCTACCTAACTTCCCTACCTCTCTTTCTCCTCATCAATCTACCTAACTACTTACCTACATCCCTCCATTATCCACCACCCTAATTACCCCCCCCCCCCACTACTATTTAGCCACCTGAGCCAGTCTCCCCACTCTATTCACCCCCCCCCCCACAAGTTTGAGTAATTTTCCTCCCCACTATACACACACTCACACAAACACACACACACGCACATACACACACAGTATTTTCACCATCAAAGTAATTATATACATGTAAATACCACAAATATACATCACTACACACACATTATTTTCACCATCAAAGAAACACACACTCGCATTTACACACACACACCAAACACATGTACCGTAAATACCACACACTTGCATCACTACACACACACACACACACACACACACACACACACACACACTATTTTCACCATCAAAGGAACACAAGTACGTACACACACACACTTAATCGACAACTCAGAGAGCATTGATCACCAAACCAATATTAAGCTCCGTCGGAAATCCATGCAGAGTTCTCGACAATCGAAAAATTACCAAAATAAGAAACAAAAATAAAAATTCCAAAAGTCAACTTCAAAGCTTCAACCCCAACTGATTTCGAGGCAAAGTTCCATCACTCTTCATCGCTCACCTCTCCTGCCCTATACATACATACATACATACATACATACACATCCTCCTGCCTGCTTGCATCCTAACTAAAGCCTTACACGTATTTTTTTTTTTCATTTTTTTATCAAGTTTTTTTTTTTTTCATTCCATTACTCTCCACCTTTGGTTTCCCTTCCTAGTTATTTTTTTTTTTTATCCCGGCATTTTTGATCGCTGGGTTCAGACTCGATTACCGGGTCTTGAAGCACGATTTACTCTTTTCTCTTTTCGTTAATACATTTTTCACCAACACTGCCTGCAACTCGCTTTACTTATGGATGTTTTGCTTCCACAGTTTTCAGATTAAAGGATTTTAGATTTCTGCTTTCAACTCTCTCTCTCTCTCTCTCTCTCTCTCTCTCTCTCTCTCTCTCTCTCTCTCTCTCTCTCTCTCTCTCTCTCTCTCTCTCTCTCTCTCTCTCTCTCTCTCCTCTCTCTGTCTCATCTTTATTACTCACTACATTTTTATTTCTCGCTCTTCACTGTCTCATTTTTGCATGGGGTAGAGGGAACTATATAGGTATCCACTGCCTCCCTAACCAACCAACCAACCAACCCTCCTATACCACCATGGACTCCACTAGCGAATACATCATCAACAACGCTAATGACTCCTGGTGAAGACAATGGCCAATTAGCCTGACCCACCTGCCTGCCTCCTGCCTGTCGTCAACAATTATTACGCCAGTTTCCACACCCACCTGCATGTAGTCACACCAACGCTAACAATGATGACACACACACCATCATGCAGCGACAACACACACACACCAAATAACTCACAATTTTTAGCATAAACATGGCTTGAAAAAAAAAAAACCTCTCAATTCTTATCATAAACAGGGCTTGAAAAAAAAAATAACACAAAAAAACATCCAAGAATCAATAAGATAAATAAGTGATATACTATAATTTAGGTGAGTAGCTCCTCATCAATATAATTTCCCACTACATTCATCTTTCTCTCCCCAAACACAACAGCAGGTTCTTGTCAGTCATTATCAGGGCTACAGTCATAAGGTGTTTCATTTCGGGTTCTCACACACCGAGTCATGTATGTATGTATGTATGTATGTATATATATATGCATTGCCTGGAAGCTTATATTATATCCTGATGTTCGGCCACCATTTCCCATGTCGTGGTCGCAACATTTTCCCCGTCACTACTACCACTACCACCATCACCAATACAAAGACCAGTAACCAAAAAGTAAAACAAGGGAGGTGGAACTCACGACACCTTACGGTACACCAACGTAACATCTATCAACCATTTGGGCTGCATGTCACACCCAGTTATTGTTCTGTGAATATGCACAAAGGTTTTCAATTTCCCTCGTGTAAATGTGTCATCACCTCATGCACTTTTTTTCTTTTCTTTTTTTTAAGGGTTGTGTGGGGTAGGTTATGATGATCTCTTTAATCACACTTGTGCACAGACGGAGTTGATATATCTAATTAATTAAACAAAAAACAAAGTGTTTATTTGTTCGTTTTCGCCATTGGCCAAACACATCTATAACATTCGAAAATTTATTACTACACATTGTACAGTACTGTACATAGAGGAATACCCACTGACAATCAACATTCATCCTAGAAGAAAAGTTCAAAAGTGAACTGTTCAGATTGTTATGATCTTAACTACCAGTATAGCTGTCCATTATATCGTAAAGAATAATGGTGAATGTTGGGTGATCCATCAAAGCTAACGAGTACAACAAATATACAAAGTGCAATCCATTGTTTGTTTGTTGTCCTTGTCTGAATACCTGTGAAAATAATACATTGTTGTAGTGACGCTCCACGGGTGAGTATTGAAGTCTGGTAATGTTCAATTTTAGGGGTGTATATACAATGTTATAATAACGACACAGGCAGCACTATTATTCTTTTTCATAATATTCCTTACTTTGACAATACACGCTTAAGCTAAATGTTACAAACTGCTTCTCACCTGCTGATACTAACACAACCAACAGGTGTTTCATGCAAGTAACTGTGCCTAACTTTATAATAATAATAATAATAATAATAATAATAATAATGAAACTAACCATCAACACACACACACAAACTTGGTCTACTCTGGTACACACACACACACACACACACAAAATAAGGTACGGCAATACCATGCAGGAACAATTTAACTTGCAAGAAAAAATTATTGGATATGAGGTATCCAATCAAAACAAATCAAAGAGAGCAGCGCCGTTGGAAAGGCTAGAGTTCCAGTGCAAAAAATAACATCATCGCGTATCATCTGTCATCTGGGTATTGCCAATGCTTGGAATTTTTCCCTAGATATTGGATCTTTGAAGAATATCTTATGTCAACACCTCCTGGTACTATGTAAATATATGTAATTTTCATGTAATAATCATCTAATAAAATAATCAATAAAAGTTTATATTTAATTTCATTCTAGGTAAAAATAGTAAAAACCGATTACAGTGGCGGCGGGGCGGCGGCGGCGGGGCGGCGGCGATGGCGGCGGCGGCGGGGCGGCGGCGGGGCGGTGGCGGGGCGGCGGCGGCGGCGGGGCGGCGGCGGCGGCGGTGGCGACGGTGGCGGCGGCGGCGACAACGACGAAAAATAATAATAATAATAATAATAAATGGACGAAAAAAAAATAATAAATAAAAAAATAATAATAAAGAAAAAAGTTAATTATTACAAAAAAACAAAAATATATGTATATATATTTAAAAATAAATATATATTATTAAAAAAAATAATACTTATTAAAAAACGACGGCGGCGACGGTGGCGGCGACGGCGGCGGCGGCGGCGGCGGCGGCGGCGGCGGCGGCGACGACGACGACGACGACGAAAAAAATAAAATAATAATAACAATAATAATATATATATATATATATATATATATATATATATATATATATATATATATATATATATATATATATATATATATATATATATATATATATATATATATATATAATATTTATTATTATAACCAACGTCGGTGGTCTGAGGCGAGCTTGGATGGATACGTTGTTGGTCTTGGTTTCAGTGGCTGGCAGCAGGGTCCAACTTGGTGGATCGACGAATCCTTTTGTCCGACCAGAACAGTTCCGCTTGCTTTGGCTTGGTTGAAAGATCTTCGTATCCGATTGACGTTCAGATGACGGCTCAATGCACAATGAACAAAAACCTGCTAGGTCTTAGTGAATGAGAGCTGTACATCCATGGTTGATAGTGCTTGACCAGGGTCCAAGGCGTGTTGGAGAGCAACTGAACAGAGTTCGAAAACGTGAGTCTTCTAAACCTCTCTCAACGTTGAAGATGGTTGGGAAAATTCACTTGTTCGAACTCTGTTCAGTTGCTCTCCAACACTGCAGCTTGAATCCTTGTGGTCAAGCACTATCAGCCATGGCTGTACAGTCCAGTGATAATAGAGAGTGTGAAAGAATTTCTAGAAAGGGTATGGTTGAAGAGAAAATGAGTATATAGGGACGAGCAGGTTGTATAGGATATAGAGAGTGAAAGTGTAATGTGTATACATGTATTATTTGGTCTTGTTTTTGGTTTGTTTTCTCTCCTTAGAATCTGCAGAGGAAGACAGGTAAAAAGCACCGTTGTAAAGGCTACACCCGAACTCTGGTGATTCTCAGTCATCATCATCATCATCATCATGGTAAGTGGCAACACTGCTAGCATCGGATCGGTGTGTGAGTGACCAATACTTAATCATTTTTGCGACTTTTTGTTATAATTTCGTGTATTTTGGGCAATACTAATGGGTAAATAATGGATAATAATGGGTAAATCATGTAATAATTCATAATAATGTAGTAACTGAACACCTCTTGGATAATATTGGATAAATGTAGAGTAAGTGGGTAAATAATGTAAAAATTGTTAATAATAATGGGTAAATAAAGTAATAGTAGATAAATAATGTAATAACGTAATAATGGGTAAAATAATGTAATAACGTAATAATGTAATAACTGAACACCACTTAACGTTAGATAATAATGTGTCTTGGAGGCTTGTGATTCTTCCTAAATAATTTCCTCAAAGCCATCCCTGGAAACACGGCTCCCCTTTTTATTATTATGTTACTTATTGGAAAAGAGAAGAAGGATTCCGTTTGTTCACCGTAATTTATTACTGGTAAATTTACAGAAGAACTGGGTTCTCTATATTGTATATTTCAGTATCATTATCCAATATTTTGGACCATTCTAAGACGCTTTTCATCTATGGTATTTCTCTCAGAGATGCCCCGTTTTTTAGATAAGTTCCGTGGACTTTATATGCATAATTTCCCCGAGACTTAACCTGGGCAAACTACCCGGACCTAATCTGGGCAAACTACCGGGTATAACCAGTGTCTGGGGAAAATACCCAGGGCCCAGCCAAATGTGGTAACGCTGCACAAGCCTAGCCCAAAACCCAGTTATTCTGTAGTAATACCTTATTAATGCTATAATATTTTTGTCGTATTATTATTTTTATTATTATTATTATTATTGGTATTTATTGAAAGAATTACCGGTAACTTATAATTCAACACATCAAAATAATGAATGAGGCATTATCCAAAAAAAAGTTGGGGAAAAATTGCGTTTACCACTGCCGTGACTGAATTTAAACTGTAGGCTACGGTACCAGTTGAGTACTGGTATATCTATCTATCAATAGCTCTAACGCCTTATTCCTTCTGGGAACTCCCACAAAGAGGGTGGCCACGGCAGAAGTGTCTCCAGTTTTCCCTGTTCCAGCACTCCCTCCTTACTTGTTCAAGCCCTATGCTCCTCACGTTTCTCTCCTTTACATACTCTTCCACTCTGTTCTGCCTCTCACACTACGTCCCACAACTTCACTTCCATACACCTTCTTTACAAACTCCTCGCCTTGCATTCTCTCTACATGCCCAAACCATCTCAGTGTATTACGCTTCACTCTCTCAACCACTCCACACTCAATACCAATTGCCTTCTCACTCTTACCACATCTCTCGTACACACTTTCTTTCTCCATCCCACCTAGACACTCCACATGCTCCTCTCAAGTAACTCATTTCCACAGCACCTATTCTAGACTGATGAGCCTTACTCCATGTCCATGTCTCTGATGTATATACTGTATAAATTATGGTGTTTTGTGTGATTTTCCGTGAATATCATGATATGAAATGAAAGTCATAATCACTTGATTAAATAGCAGGACAT
Organism: Petrolisthes manimaculis; assembly: GCA_034508575.1. Classification (NCBI taxonomy): domain Eukaryota; kingdom Metazoa; phylum Arthropoda; class Malacostraca; order Decapoda; family Porcellanidae; genus Petrolisthes; species Petrolisthes manimaculis. Next base: position 19,821 of record JAWZYT010004257.1, read on the forward strand.
ATAACAAGAAAATATATGTTGTTAATATCAATTCTTGTTGTGACAATTTGTAAACATATTGTCACGAGTCACATTTGACTCATGACGTATTAGTCAATGTGTGGCAGGGATAAGTATTAACATCTTCACTATTCAGTGAAGATGATTATCTCCTGAACACATCATTAGGTCTTAGTGTCATTATGTTACGGTATTATTATACCGTCATTATGTTTTAGTGACATTACTATTAGGTAGAAGATGTCTAGTTATATTCATCATATTTCTGTAATACCAGGCTAGCTCAAATGAGTTAAAAGTCTAGGGAATTGTATTGGGGCCTTTACCTTTACCCTTTGTTTCAAATAAAAATAGTGAAAAAGGATAGTTTCCTTTGTTAACCCAACTAACTCATGAGGGAAGGTGAGTACGTGGGGATTATAATTGCATATATATCGAAGGGCCCCACGTAAAACAACTAATTGTTGGCATAACCCAAAAGGGTTTGTTGCACATATATGACCATAATATATAACAGTCGTCAAATATTTTCAGTTCAACTGGAATCTTAATTACCCGGATAAATATATTTAGTGAAACTATAGCTGTTTTTATAATATAATTTAGTGAAACTAGCCATGTTTTAATTTTTAGTGAAACTATAGCCATCATGAGAGAGAGACTGACCTATCCACCTCTCCCCACAGTTGGCTAAGTAAGGGAATAAGATGACCGCCCTAGACAACAACGTTCCTGATCGCCATAAGTCTCGTCCTCGATCACTGCGTCGTAAGCGCACCATAAACCCAGCAACCGACATTTCCCCCGCACCCGAACCACGCACCAGTCATAGGTTCCTACGCACCTATAGTAACGGTGACTCATCAGACGATAAAAATAAGGTAAGTCCCAATAATGTTATGTGTATTTTGTGTATGTTCTTTTTCCATTGCACTCATTCTTCACACATTTATTCTACAATATATCTTTTCTTTAACTCATTTTCTCGCTCTCTTTTCTATACATTTATTTTCTCATTTCTTTAACTCATTTTCTCTATCTCTCACTCTGACTCTTTCTCCACAGACTCCTCCAATGATTCGCAAGATCAGCCTCAGTAGGAACAAACTGAACCGTCGAACTCTACCACATTCTGGAGGAGGACAAGGAGGAATTGGAGGGGCTGCTACAGGAGGTGGTGGTGGTGGAGGAGGAGATGGAGGGAGAGAAACCACTACCACCAACTCTAACACCAACACAACAGGAGGAGCAATAGGGACAACAGGAGGAATAATAGGGACAACAGGGTTAGGAAAGGTAGCAGGTGTTTGTCCCCTTGCTAACATGGGTAATACCTGCTTCCTTAACTCTGTGCTGTATGCCCTTAGATTCCTTCCAGGCTTCACCCACGACCTACACCACCTTCATGTACACCTACAACAGGCTGCGGGGTGCGTACATGCGTGGGTGTGTGTTCTTACCTATTTGTATCTGTACAGGATTGAGTAAAGCTCATAACATTCCATTTTTAAAACCCAGTTTCATATTTCTCGTTAAATTATGTATGTTTTTTAACACACTACTTCTTCTGGTAATGCATTCCATTGATCTATTACTCTATTTGCAAAGCTATGTTTCTGTATATCTTTCTCTTCTTTTAATTAATTTCTTACTGTAACCTCTCGTAGGTAATCTTGTTAACACAAGGGTGTTTGTATATAATATACAGTACTGTATAGAGAGCCTTACATTACTTTTTCTTTCTTCCAGAGACCAGAGTGATACAAGTTTAGACCGTAGGATTCAGTTTCTCTCTGAATTACACCGAGTCTTTGTTAGTCTGTGTTTGGAAGAACGTGGTGGCTCAGAAAAGCGCATCCCTGCCTTCCAACCCTATGATTTCCTCGACGCACTCCGGTAAAGCAGTGTTAATACTTCTTCCAAACTAGCCTACTCCAAGCATCAACAGAACACTAATTTTTTTTTTTTTGCTTTTATTTGGGTATAAATTATTCCTCCAACCTATTCCAGGCAACAACAGGTCACCATTAGTAATATTACTTTTGTAGTTAATTTGGTGTATATTTTTCCTCCAAACAAACTATAGTATTCCAAACAAGTTATTATTATTATGTTGGAACAACTGAATCCTATAACATATTCCAAGCAACGACAGGACACCGCCATTATTTGTTAATCTGGTCCTCTTTCCTGGTATACTTTGGAGGAATCAAGGCACTCTAATGTACCAAAAGTGTATTAATAACCCTGTAATGATTTCAATACCAACCAAACTCAATCCAATCTAACCCAACCAAAGCAAACCAAAGCCAAACCAACCAAATGCAATCCAATCAAAGCCAAATCCAACCAAACCAAAGCTAAACCAAGCTTTCATTTCCTACAGAGTGGTTAATCCCATGTTTGAAGGAAACCGACAACAAGATGCACACGAGTTACTTCACTGTCTCCTGGACCAACTGTGTCACCTTCCTCAGGACCTATTACTACAGGGACTCCCCAACGCTGCCGATGCACACGATCGTGACACACACGATCGTGGTGTGGGACCTCCCGAACCCAAGCGACCACGACGAAGGTCAGAACGCATACAAGCCATTGAAGAAGATTCTAGTAAGGTGAGTCCCAAATGTATGGTGTTGTTTATGATACAATGACTCCTTACACACACTACATAGCCATTGTACCAATATGGAAGAATATCCATGGTGTTGTTGACAACACCATGAAAGGTAGAAGTGTGAGTATGGAGGTGAAAAGGGGACTGAGGCATAGTATAATCCTGCCAACACTGACATATGCATCAGAGACATGGACATGGAGTAAGGCTCATCAGTCTAGAATAGGTGCTGTGGAAATGAGTTACTTGAGAGGAGCATGTGGAGTGTCTAGGTGGGATGGAGAAAGAAAGTGTGTACGAGAGATGTGGTAAGAGTGAGAAGGCAATTGGTATTGAGTGTGGAGTGGTTGAGAGAGTGAAGCGTAATACACTGAGATGGTTTGGGCATGTAGAGAGAATGCAAGGCGAGGAGTTTGTAAAGAAGGTGTATGGAAGTGAAGTTGTGGGACGTAGTGTGAGAGGCAGAACAGAGTGGAAGAGTATGTAAAGGAGAGAAACGTGAGGAGCATAGGGCTTGAACAAGTAAGGAGGGAGTGCTGGAACAGGGAAAACTGGAGACACTTCTGCCGTGGCCACCCTCTTCGTGGGAGTTCCCAAAAGGAACAAGGCGTCAGAGCTATTGATAGATAGATTGATTGTTGACAATGGTGTGGTACCGGTATGATGAATACGGTAGCTCTGTAGTGTGTGTGTGAGATAGTGGAGTCATTTTACCATTACCATATTTGTGGTGCTGACAATCTCTTTCTCACTCTTTGTCTCTCTGAAATTAAATCCATTGTTCTTGTGTGTGTGTGCTCCATTTCTCTCCCCTTCCTCCATTAATAAGCCCCCGGCCCCACCAATACTTCTCTGTTTCCTCACTCCTCAAATGGACTAATTTTCTCCATATCCTCCCTTTGTAGACCACCACTTTCCCTCCATTCTCTCCCTCCCTTTCTTCTCCACCATATATACATAATACTCCTCCATTTCCTCCAGGCTGTAGATGTGGTTGGGTCCAAGTTTGTGGGTGTGATGCGTTTGGAGACCCGATGCTTTGAGTGTGAGAAAGTTACTGGACGTGAAGAGACATTCTTAGAAGTGTGTGTACCAGTTAAAACCAAGGCTGACTTTGATGGTAGGTATTATTATTATTATTAATGTTATTATTATGTATGAGTACCAGTTAAAACAAAGACTGACTCTGATGATATATGTTGTTATTGGCCTCTGCTTAGCACAGTGGTAGGGTGCGCGGCTGCAGTTTCTGTGGTCCAGCGTTAGTCCTGCTCGGGACACTAAAAATCTCTCAATGTTACCAGAGGTTACCACCCTGTGAGCAGGGGGTGGGGGGGGGGGTTTGAGTCGACTGTCTGAGGCCTACCTGCTTAGGTAGCCATAGCCGAGGCTGACTGGAGTCCTGTTTTGTTGCAACAGTCATGGAGTGAGGGGCACGGTGAACCCCTCCTCAGTAAGATTTCCCTAGCAAAGGGTTACCTCCAGCGTGGAGATGAAGACCTGGTGTGTAAAATAATAATAATTGTTATTGTTATTATCATTTTGATTGCTTTAATTATTATTATTACTATTGAGTTTAAGTCACAACAACATTAAGATTTATTGCAGTGAGTCTTTAGTGAGGGTTTATTGTAACTGTAATCCCTTAAATCCTTGCATAATCTCCTCCACACACACCACCAGTTGAGTGTGACAGAGGAGATATTTGAGTGTTTATGTGTATTTTTTTTAGGATTAAATGGATTTTACCTCATCAAATCCCTAAAAAATCCTGTAATCCCTGAAATAATTCCTATTTCTCACACCAGAGGATGAATGTGTGACAGAGGAAGAGGTGTTCATGTCAGCACTGAGTGAAGAGGAATGTTTACGTGACAACAACAAGTATTGGTGTGATGTTTGTCTTCACCACAATGAAGCCAGACGTTCTGTTCATTACTCACAGCTTCCACAACACTTGGTTATACACGTTAAGAGGTTCAGTGCTTATCACAGGTTTGTATAGGCCTATAAATATGTATATTGTAGGCCTAGGTTAGTTATTGAAGTCTATTTCAGTGTATATTCATTGGTTCATTATTCATAACTGCCACAAGACTTTGTTATACATGTTGAAAGGTTCAGTGTCTTTATTTTTCTCTATCTTTGTACTATATCACATGCTTCTTACAGGAATATGTTTACGGCCAAGTGTAGTGAGGCAATGCCGGCACCCCTAGAGTTGTCCTGCTTCTGTCGTGACTGTCTCTCTGACCAAATACAACGAGCACACACCACCACTGATGTACACACAGACACAATGACAGGACACCCCACGCACACACCCAAGATACGACGACAACAGACAGACACAGACACGACGGGACGTCCCAAGAACAAGAGCACCACTACACACACACGGCAACAGACAGACACAGCCCCGACGGCAGACACAACAGGACGCCACAACAAATCGAAAGGTGCAGCTGCTGTCCCTCCTTCAGTTCATCTGCCATACCATCTCACTGCTGTTGTCTGTCATCTGGGGGCATCACTATCTTCAGGTAAGAGTCTCTTTAACAAACACACACTGTCTCTAACTATCTTTTGTGTACAATTTCTCTTTATCTCTATCTATTTTCAGTGTACTGTACTATCTCTATAGTATTTAACACATACTCTCTCTCTTTCAGGTCACTACCTCTCATTTGTACGACTCAGCGCACTGCATTCATCGACGTGTGCAGACCAACAACACACACACACACAGCCACAGACAGCCACCACACAGACGCACACTGCCCCCCACACACAAACACGCACACAGACTCACACAGCCACACAGACACGCACACAGACAGCAGCAGCAGGAAAGATAGATTGTCAATGGATGAAATGTTGTGGTCTGTCTTTGGAACACCATATTGGTAAGTATATACAGGTAGAAATAATTACACACATACTACAAAAATATTCAGAAGTAATAAATATAGAATTGTGTATTTTCAGCAACACAGTACTGTGTTCGTAGGCTATTATATTATGATTATCATTGTTGTTGTTATTATTATTTATTACTGGTATTATTTTAATACAATTCATAATATGCTCAACATTCTATATATCGGTGTATTATAATTTCTAGATGAGTACTCTATAAAATACAGTATATCCATGCATGTACTATCTTTATCTCTTTATTTACTAAGCAATCTATTTCTATCTATATGTTTAATATCTCTCTCTATCAACAGACAATGATGATGAGAGAGACAGAGACAGCTTGTGGCTGGAGTGTGATGACGAGAAGGTGAAAGTGGTGACGGCTGGAGAAGTGACACAAATGATGCACACTACACTAATTACACCATACCTTCTGTTCTATTCACGCCTCTAACACACGCACGCACACTGTACATTCTGTTAAATTCAAGCCTCTAACATACACACACCATACATTCTGTTCAATTCACGCCTCTAACACACACACACCACATACCATACTGTATATTCTGTTCAATTCATGCCTGTAACACACACACATTCCTGTACCTACTGTTGTCAATACACTACCACCACCACTGCCAACACTACCACCACCACTGCCAACACACACACGTACCAAGGGTAGTATGCAAGAATATCTGTACATGGGGTCTGTACAGGAAAAAACGTACACAGAAGAGTAATATACCTAACCATATGCAGAAAAAAGTTCATACTGTATACAGAAAAATGCTTACAAAAAAAAAAAAAAATACCACACTGTACACAGAAAAATACGTACATGGAAACAAAAAAGTACCGTACTATACACAGAAAAATATTATGACAGAAACCTACACAGAATACACAAAAAAATGTGCACAGATAAAAATGTGTACAGCAAAACCATACACAGATGAAATGCACACAAAAAAAAGTACAAATAAACTATACTCAGAAAAAAATACATGTAAAAAACGTACTCGGAAAACAATATACAGTACAGTACTCGGATAAAAACGTACACAAAACAGTACAAATAAAACGTACTAAAAAACTATTGTACTATTGTATGAAGAAAAAAAAATGTATAAAATATAATTATTTTTGTATGATTTGACACTAAGAGAAGTTTCATTGGAAAATTGGAGGGCTATTCAATAGTTCCTCCAAACTCTGCCACACATTTGTAGCAGCATTAATTTTTTGACTTAGGATAATTTATTTTACTTTCTTTTGCTAAGATATAGATTTTTTGTACAGTACTATCTATCTATCTATCTATCTATCTATCTATCTATCTATCTCTTTCTCTTGCTTGCTGTTCCTCCTAAAGTAGAGAAAGGGAAACAAGATGCTTGTCTGAAAAATAAAATAATTTGAGTTTGTTATAAGTTGTTTGCTTACTATCCTCTAATAACACTAAGAGACATTAAATAAATGCACACAAAATCATCATTGGAATTACTTTGTAGGTGAATTGGACTTACAAGAGCTCTTGACTACTCTGTTGTTGTTGTTGATGTTCTCCCAGGGCAGAATGGCCTCCTGCCCCACAGACCCCTGGTACACTCTGGTCGCAGTGAAAAAAAAAAAAAAAATTATAAAAGAAGGGGCTGGCCCTATATGCCTGGGCTACCGAAATGGGAAGGGAAATGGGACCAGGGAGTCTGGGGGCCTCCAACCACCAGGGGGAAGGCTTTGATCCCACAGCCAGTGCTGTGAGCCCAAGTCCACGTTACCACAAGAGCTACAAGTGGGGCCGTACCTTCCATAAGACCAGCCCTGATGAGACCATAAGGGGGAGAGAGTTTACACTGCTGCATGCAAAGGGAAATGCACCCCCGTGTGCTGGCAGTCCACACAGCAGTGGAAAAAAAAAGGGCCTTCGGTTGCTGCACACCTCACGTGGATTTTTAATCCATGTCGGCAGATCTTGTCAAATCCACTAGAAAGTGACCAGATCCTACAACAATCTTTATTCTAGCTCTGTGGGGGATAACTAATATTCACAGAGAATAAAGTCTCTGTAATAAACTGGGCTCTGTAATATCAGGCAACCATAGGGACAGAAGTAAGTATATTACTAATTAGTACTGTACTGTACTGTATATATGCATAATCTATATATTGAAATTACTATTATGTTATTGATATAACTTCCTTTACAGGGTTATTCATATCCTCCAATACAAACCTACCTCAACACACTTTGATGAGACTCTTGGTCGATCGACCAGGCAGTTAAGCTACACCTGCGGGCTAATGCCTGAACGCCTTGAAGGCAGAAACCCATGAGCTGTCGTCCAGATCTCGGACTTCGACACAGGTGGGCTAGAGACTGTGGTGGTGGTTGTTCTCCCGGGGAAGAATTGCCTCCTGCCCTACAGACCCCCAGTACGCTCAGATCACAGTGAAAAATCAAATTAAAATAAAGGAGGTTCTGGCCCTATATGCCTGGGCTACTGAAGCACATCCCAAGAAGATGGTACCAGAGCTTACTGGACCAGGGAGTCTGGGGGCCTCCGACCGCCAGGGATATTGGGGGGGAAGGTCTTTGATTCAACAGCCACATTACCACAAGAGCTAGCACAAGACCAGTCCTTAAGGGACCATAAGGGGGAGGGATAAACTGCTGCATGCAAAGGGATGATGCACCCCTGTCTGCTGGCAGTCCACACAGCAGTGAAAAAAAAAAAAAAAAAGCCCACGGTTGCAGTACACCTCACATGGATTTCTAGTCCATGTGGACAGATCTTGTCAAATCCACTAGGAAGTGACCAGATCCTAGAACAAAAAACATTTCAGCCTACAAGTAACCTTACACACTATTCTGAAAGCAGGATGCAACACATGCTATTAAACACATTATGGAAGACTACAACGCACACAACGATACTCTTCAACAACACAACATACACTCACTGAGGGCATTGTGGGAAAGTCCGGTTCAAGCCTCAGGGCTGCTCGGTCAGACAGTTTGAGGAACTTCAACTACTACTTCTGTACTATTCTGGAAGGCAATGCTTGCAGAGTAAAATTACACAACAATGACCTACATATCCATCTGCTCTGTTTACTGTCCCCCGCACAGCCCCATTGACAGTGATTCATTAAGTAATACTGTATATTCCGACAGCTTCCTGGCATAAAATTGGTATTGGACGATTTTAATGCCCATCACTGTCAGTGGGGAAGCTTGAAGAGAGACTATGGTATCTGAGTATACATGGAGTTCAGTATTGTTTGCATTCTCTCTCTCTTTAGTACTGTACTATCTAAGAGCATCGCGTCAAAGATTTATGTCAGATTCTCGAACTGTCCCATTTTATCACGTTACCTTTTGTGCTTACTGTTCCACCTTTCATTCACCTTCCTCGGGTGCCATATGACCTCGCTGATGTGGTACCTAATATAATTACTGTCCCATCTCTCAGTCACTTTCTTCCTCGGACGTCATATGACCTCGCTGTTACAGCACCTAATCAATCAATGAACCATCTTTGGTACAGATATTGCGAGTGCCACAGTGACTGGGTCATGTGGTGTTGTGGAAGTAGTGGGCAGATCACCAGGACTTCACCACCATCAACATTATTTACCAAACATCACAGTGACAACTACAGGCATCTACCCTTGTTGGTGCTTACAGAGAGATGTAAAAGGGTGTATATTATACTGTTTGTAATGAATGTGAGTACAGTACAGTAAATCCTCATTATCCATCACTGGGATTATGGGTGTATAATGTACCAAGAGGGTTTACTGTACAGTACACACATTCATTACAAATAGTGCAATACATACACATAACACCAACAGTACACAACAAGGTATTACTATATTGCTGGTGATGATGATGATGATGTTTCCCAGACTGTCTATTAGAGCAGTCCCGAGTCTGGTTGACTGAAGCCATGCAGATGCTCGGACCCACAAAAGGGAGTCAGAGAGATAGTGAGATCTGTTTCATCAAAGGCAACAAAAGGCAGAAGGGACAACTGGCTTATGGTCATGTACCCCTAGCCAACGAACCTATGGCCTCCCTTATTATGCCACTCATTGATACCCCCGAGCCAATGAACCCATCAACAGTTGCCTTCCCTGTCGTGCCACCCAATCAGGCAATCTCGCCGACTACCCAGAAGGAATGAGAAATATTAAGAGACAGAGAGAACAGGCCAGAGTGTGGTAGAGGATGCCAAATTCCTCATTTGTGGATAGAACCAGCCCTCCCCAGGAAGAGGAAGAGAAGCATACGCCAAGCCCCGTATGGAAGGGAGAGGAGAGAGTTGCAGGAAGATCGGGCTTGCGACTATAGCTTTAACTCTAAAACCTCCTCTAAGGGATGCCGTTGGTCCACCAAAAAGGTGGACTCATCCGCCTTCGGAACAGCATTTCCTCTGAACCAGGACAACCCGGTGCCCCAAACATTCCCAACTCATATGCCTCACCAAAAAGTGCAAGAAAGACTTTGCACATAGGTGAACCGGTGGTACGGGAATGTTATGATGAGATATACCGCTCATCACGGTGATGCTGGAGATGTTGTTTGTAGTACAGTACTGTATATACTTTTAGGGGGGATTCTTATTCCTCCAAACTATACCAGGCAACAAATAGCCTCAATGTTACTAATAGGGGATCTGTTGATTGGTGTAATAGTTTTGAGGATATGCTAGCCTTCCAATTTACCAATTACTGTACTGCATAATTATATATATAATGTTTCCCAGTTGTGTGTTTGTTCACATGTCATCATAGCCCCAATTAGGTGCGATTATTTGGTGTGAAACCTTGTGTTAGTGGTACAGTTACCTGATGAAGTTCGTTAAGCCCAGGCTGTATGTATGTGTGTGGCCTCATGATGGTTTGGGTGGGCTGTCATCCAGAAACTGTCTGCTTTAGATCTCGGGCATGAACTCGGGTGGGCTAGGGATTGTGGATTGTAAGTGTACAGTTGCCTGATGAAGCTGGTTAAGTCCAGACTGTGTTTTTTCCATTTACAACAAAAATATGTAATGTAATGTTGGTAGTTATATTGGGGTTTATTATATTGCAAATATTGAACATACAGTAGCATTGTGACATTTTATAGTTTACATGATTATAAAATCTGTGGCTCTACTGTGCACCCTGACAGGTCTTAAATAATCAACTTGGTCAGGCAACTGTATAGTTTCACTCCACTCCAGTATTTCTTTGAACCTTACAGAGAGAATTTACAACAGACCCTTGATATACAATGAATAAATACTTGTAACCACCACTTTATTTTACATGCATCCTCTCATTGGAGTCAATTAAATAGTTTCTCAGGCTTCTGTTATTCAGTATCATACAGAATAAGTGATTTACTGAGCCTGTGTTTTAAGGACCCTGTGTTCGTGTTTGGGAATTGCAGGCTTCTGAATTCGTCCTATTTTTACCATGAAACACGATCCTTCCATAATGATGATGTTTCGTGGCAATATTTGAAAGACTCATTTACCTCCAATTTTCTGACTACAGTACATCACAGGGTCCCTTAAAAGGAGTGCTAAATTCATCCATCATAATTATATCAAGGGTCTACTGTATAGGCTAACCATTTTTGTTATGACTTTGTGATATATGAAGTCACTAAAATGCGATCATAAAAAGGAATCATATTTATAATTACCGGTACTTCCTACCAAACGATAATAGTGGCTTCACTTCTCCAACTGTTCCTTTTAATAAATTTATACAGTATTTTCTCCACTCCTTTCTTATCTTTCCTCTTCCCTATCTATATATTGCTGCTTGTCCTTTCTTTTCATCTGTCACCTATTGTGCTTACTGTTCCACCTCTCAATCATCTACTTCCTCGAGCACCACATCAACTTGCTGTTGCAGTGCCTATAATAGTATCAATCAATCAATTACCCCTCCCACCACCAGAATGAATGCTGAGTGATGGAGAGGACACTTACCAACACCAAGGGAAATGGTGGGCGATGGGGACCACACTTACCAACAATAAAGAAAATGGTGGGTGATGGGGACCACACTTACCAACACTATGGGAATAGGTGGGTGATGGGGACCACACTTACTAACACAGGGAAATGGAAGGAAAATAATCTCATTCAGGAATTATTTTGCTTTACTTGAAGAAATAGTATTATTAACTTATTATTTTACTGCACACACACACATACACTCAGTTATAGACTGAAACAAGAGAGACACATACACCAAGACAGAGATTGAACCACACACACATGCATATCTTGTAATAATTAACTAAATACTGCATTAATTAATGGGAGATTCTCTTGTCAGTATGTGAGTCGCTCTCATAAGTTAATTAGTGAAAAGTGTGTGTGTATGTGTGTGTTTTCAGAGACCTCCCAATTCACCAACAAGAGAATCTCTCCTTAATAATAATAATAATAATAATAATAATAATAATAAAAAATATCAATATAACATTCCCTGATATTTATTTACACAATTATTACGACCTGTGTGTTTTGATTCCTTCAAAACTATGCCAAGAAACAGAACCAGATTAGCGTATTAAATTGTGGCCTGTTGCTTGGAATAGCTTGGAGGAATCAGTTACTTCAGATTGACCACCAACACTGACTGTACTACCCCTTATTGTACGTTGGTGTATAGTTGTGTTGTTGTGGTGTACAGTCAAGGTCTACAGGGGTGTTGGGTGGGAGAAGAAATTTTATTAAAGTTTAATTAATTAATTTCTAAACTAACTAAATATTTTAATCTCCATAGAAAGTGACTGCTAACTTTGGCCTCTTTTTAGCAGGAGGCTGTTCACTTTCACTTCCATCATGTTCGTCTAAACAGGTGTAGGTGTTGTGTGTAGTGTAGGTGTATAGTGGTGGTGGTCTCGATACATGGGGGTCAAAGGTCCACTTGGGATAGACTCTCTTATATAGGTTCAGTAGCACCGTGTCTTGGGACTTGAGTTGACCATCAAAGGTACACTTCATGTGGCCGTGGGTACCTGTAATGAAAGAAAAGAATGATTGTCAGTGTTTGGAGAGAGATATGCACAGTAGGCAGCATAAATATGTGTCCATCCCATGTAGTTTATGATACAAATACAACAAGATAAAGTCGCATTCTGATCCCGTTTCTATTTTAACAACATACTGTATATTGTAAGTTACTATATGAGAAATACAGTATATTTGAATGCCATCTCTGTATTACAATTAGTGGAAATGAAGTGAACTTCTGCTGGCGACTGTACCTGTAATTAATGAATGAGATGGATGGAGAGAGAAATATATAAAATTCAAATATTATTTATAATTGACTTACAGTCTTTACGATAGGTGGATAGATAAGATATGCAGAAGTTAGTGATGATGGAACAAAAGATGTTTAACGAGGTATTTGGTTGGTGATTAGACAGGTTGTGTAGCAGATAGAGGTAGTACAAATGTCAAGTGGGTTGTAGTTATTTTCTTATAGTAGTCAAGTTGTAAGGTGTGGGTGTGTATATACTGTACTAGTATATACCGTAAGGTGGGGTGAGTTCGGACGCAGGGTGAGTTCGGACATTTTCTCGAAAAAATGTTTTAGTCGAGTATTCTTCTTCAAAGAAGCAATCAATCAGAAATTGGTTTTGGTGGTTCTTTTCCTTTTGGTTCCCTCTTGCTGCAATAGGGATAACGTTTACTTGTGTAATGCCTAAGTAGGATAAAAAAAATAATTCTCCCAATTATAAATTTGATAAAAAATCTGACTGGTGTCAAACTTCTCCTGGGAAACACAAACCAGAGCACCAATAAGTCAATAACAGGTGTCATTTCTCTTAATATTTAGTAGAATGAAAATAGAGATGTTGAAACTGGTCCTACCTGTATCTCATTATGCTCCAATGGGTTTTTAAAGACATCTTCACTATTTATGGTGTAATGTGGGGTGAGTTCGGACACGAGTAAAATCCATTAAAATGTTGTTATATTGGCCAGAATTGAGACTTACGTGAATCATATTTGTCTTTACAGGTGTACCAAGTGGTACTGGTATGGTAGTTCATAAGTTTTAAGAAGACTCATCTCCCCACTGAACAACTAAAATGCCACGATCGTATAAGAAACTTGCAGTAGGAGCTAGCAGTGAGGGTCGAGGTGGTTATCGTATTGACAAGGCTGAGTCCAACTTTCAAAAGGCATGTGATGCTATACGAAATGGTGAATTGAGTGTAAGACAGGCAGCAAAGCAATATGGCTTCTCCAAAAGCACTCTTCATGATGCAGTTACAAGGAAACATATAAAACCCTCTGGTGGACAAACTGTGCTAAGTAGTGAAGAGGAAGATACAGTAGTGGAGAATCTGTTGACTCTTTCCCAGTGGGGATTCCCATTAGATAGTTTTGAGCTGCGTTTACTCATTAAACAGTATCTTGACAGACGTGGTGTGGAGGTAAAAAGATTCAAGAATAATCTCCCTGGATGTGACTGGGCTAAGAGTTTCTTGAAACGGCACAGAAACGAACTTTCTCACCGTTTGTCTCAGAACATTAAAGTGGCAAGAGCAAAAGTTACTCCCACAATCATCAGGTCATTCTTTAATAATTTAGAAAACACACTTAATAATGTCCCTCCTGAAAACAAGAAAAAGTTGGCCCCTAAGAGACAGCCTGTAAAACCAGTCAGTGATAATCAACCTTCAACATCAAAGGAGGACGGACCAAGCAGTAAGAAGAGAAAGATGTCCCCTGAGAGACAGCCTGTAAGACGAGTCATCCCCAAAATCCAAGGAGGGATTACACAAGGGATTATACAAGTGATGGAGGAGAGAGATTTAACCAGGGCAACAACAACTGAAGGGAGTTCTACTGAAGAAGCAGAAACTGAAGTGCTAGCAGATGAAAGTGAAAGCGAGGATGAATCACGTGGAGTGAAGCTGCGAAGACAAAACGCATGTGAAACTCTGAAAGAAAGCACAGAAAAAGCCTCAGGAGAAACCACAGGTAATGAAGTGTCAGAACGAAATCCTAAGCTACACGACTGGGTGATAGTTCAGATCTGTAATGAACTAAAAAAGAAAAAGCGTTATTATATGGCTGTAGTAATTGAAGTCATACCGACCCTTAAAGTCAGATTCCTAAAACATGTTCCAGGAACACTCAATGTATTCGTCAACTCCAGTGTTCCAGGTGACGAAAGTTGTGAGATTGAGGTAGATGACATAGTCATGTACTCTAGTGAACCAAAGTTAGGTAAAAGGGAGAAAATGATCTTTGATGTTGATGTAAATTGCTGGCCTAAGTAGGCCTAATTTTTCTTTCTACACTCAAGGTAGAGTTCTGTTGTCATTACCGGTATTCTATGTGATAATCATGTTTATTTTTTAGTTAAAGTGCCTTAAGTATATTGTACAACTGTGCTCAAAGTAGAGTTACAAAATGCTCAAGTACATTGTAAAACTGTGCTCAAAGTACCGGGTAGAGTTACAAAATGGTGCTCATATCTTGCCACACAAAGTACCCTGAAGGGGTAATTTTTTTCTGTCTTTCATTGTTACAAGCTTTAATTTGTTTTTGTTCTTTACTGTATTAATCTGTATCCCAAGAGTCTTTCTTTCCTTGAATAATATGGTGATAATGTGATATCTTAGGTTTAGTTCACTCGCCAGTACAAAGGAAGTGGTACAAAATGGCATGTTACGTTTTTTTAAAACTTGCCAGGTGTCCGAATACGCCCCACATGTGTCCAGGAAGAACGTAGGGTCAAAGATTATCCATTAACAGCATAAATCAATGGCGGTCCGAACTCCCCCCCTATATGTCCGAAGTGCCCCCCCCCCAGGGGGGGGTTCGGACACCCGTTCAGACACGTCTCCACATTAGTTAAGAATCTAAAAAATTTTGGAGGTGTTATGAATTGATAGCCCATTGGGCCAGCTATCTATAGGATACATAACATTTTGTATAAGCCAAAAAACACGGGTAGGAGACTTGAAAAACCTTAAAAAACGTACGAACTCACCCCTCCTTACGGTACTATATACTGTACTAGTATATACTATATACTGTAGTAGTAAACCCTAATACACTCTGTATAATTTAATAAATCCCAATAAATCCACAATAAATATAGTAAACTTCAATATATCATAATAAACTCCAGTAAATCCCAATATATGGTAATAAATCCCAATTAAATTCTCACCTAGTGGTTCTTTGATGTGTCCTCGTCTGCCCCATTTGGTTGTGAGTTGTACGGGTTTAAACCACAACACGTCATGACGGTTATGAAACATGTATCTCACCACAGCTGTCTTACGGTTTACCTGGAAACACACAGAAACACAAATCAACTCATAAAATCATTACCTCCTCTCTCTCTCTCACACACACACATAGAAACACAAATTAACTCATAAAATATCTCACTCACTCACACACTCACAAATTAACTCATAAAATATCTCCTCTCTTAAACACTGACAGATAGTTAGTTAGACACACACATAGATAGACAGACACAGACAGACTGACTAATAGACAGATACACACACACAGGCAGACAGACAGACAAATGCAGACACATAGATGCACAGATACACGCACAGGCAGACATACAAACAGACACACAGACTAACAGATATACAGACAGACTAACAAATAAATACACTAATAGACTAACTGGTAAACAAACAGGCTAAATTACTGATTAACAGACACACAGGCTGATTAACTGAACAGACAGACTTACTAATTAACTAACAAACAGACAGACTGATAAATAGACAGACAGATTAAATACCAAAAAGACGCACAAACAAACTGATTAACAGACAGAGACAAAAGTGTTGAGGTAACAGGTATATCACCAGTTCTTCATAAATAACAATACTACCTGTACTACTATTAATGATGACAACATTGATAACACTACTACTACTACTAATAATAACAACAACCATGAATGGATGACCACTAAGTACTACCCTCTTGACGACTAATAATAATAATACATGAATAACAATATATTTTTTTTTTATATATACTGTACAGTACCAGGTCTTCATCTCCACACTGGAGCTAACCCTTTGCTAGGGAAACCTTACAGAGGAGGGGTTTCCTATGCTCCTCACTCCACTGCTACTGCATCGTAAACAGAACCCCAGTCAACTTCAGCTATGGCTGCCTAAGCAGGAAGGCCTCAGACAGTTGGCTCAAACTCCCCCAAACCCTGCTCACAGGGTGGTAACCTCTGGCAACAGGGACAGAATTTTAGTGTCCCGAGCAGGACTCTGGACCACAGAAACTGCAAACGCACACCCTACCACTGTGCTTGCCAGAGGCTAATAACTATAATACAATACAGAAATAATAATAATAATAATAATAAAAACAATAATAATAACAATATTACAATTGCTACTAACCTTGAATGGATGACCACTAAGTACTACCCTCTTGACCACTATCCTCTTGGGGTCCACACTAAGCAAGGAACCAGTGGCTACCAGGTCCTACAGGAGAAAATACACATAGTTAATTAATAAGGTTAATGTGCATGTATTGTATTGTTGGTGTTTGTAATGAACGTGTGTACAGTAAACTCTCTTTATACATTACACACCATTATACCCAGTGGTGTATAATGAGAATTTATTGTACACACATGCATTACAAACACATAACAACAACAGTGCAAAATTACTGTAATTAGGTTAGGTTAGGGAACTTACATGTGTATACACACACATAATGTACACTAATATATACACACACACATGCATGTATAGACCTTTTTTATATGGAAATTATTAGGCTAGGACAGGTCAAGTCAGGTCAGGTTGGGTTGGGTCAATTCAGGTTGGTTAGGTTAGGTCAGGTTAAGTTATACTAGGACAGGACAGGCCAGGTCAGATTAAAATAAGATAGGATAGCTTGGTTAGGTTAGGTTAGGACATATCGGGTCGAGTAAGGTCAGGATAGGATATGTTGGGTCAGGTTAATTCAGGGTACGTTAGGTCAGATTAGGCTAGGTCAGGTTGGGATAGGTTAGGTTAGGTTGAGTAAGGTTAGGCCAGGCCAGGCTAGGCTAGGCTGGGTTGTGTCATGTCATATCAGGTCAGGTAAGGTTAGGTTGAGTAGGGTCAGGTCAGGTCATATAGCCTTCCTTACCTGTACACCATCGGGCCTCTCCTTGAATACCAATACTGATGCCGGAGGGAAGGTTATCGGGGCGTAGGTGGTGGCTACAACTGTCCCTTTGGGGTGAAAGTACCGAGCAAACTGAAAGAAGGAAATTGTGTTTAAATGTGTGTGTGTATCTAGTGTGATTAGTAGTGTATCTTATGTGTGTGTGTTTATTAGCATACTTTATGCGTGTATATGTGTGGAGAGAGATGTGTGTGTATGTGTTATTTATTTGTATCTATTAGTGAACCTAGGTTGTTTATTAGTGCACCTTGTGTGTTCCTTTACTCACCTTGTGTTTATTACCGTTGGTGTGTTCTGAGAAGACCGGTCGACACACAAATCTTCTACACCCCATGTGTACTATGAGCCTCTCCTTGGACTTGATTGGTCGGTAGTGCCCTAACGAATGGGACTTGAAGGTCATGTTCACCACCGACATCTTCTGTTCATGTGCCAGCATACCAAAGACCACCAGGGGCGATTGGGACGATGTGTGTTGTCGGTACAGATGGGTGGGGACGTCACTAATGTGTAGAGAGACGTACCAACCTGTCTGTGTGTATATGTGTGTAGAGAGAGAGATGTATTAGTAGTAGTAGTAGTAGTAGTAGTAAAAAAAAAAAATAATAATAATAATAATAATGATAATAATAATAATAATATTGATAAGGCTATGTATCAACGTGTGTGTGTGTGTAAAGAGAAAGAAATGTATTTGTAACAATAATACAGTAATATAATAATAGTAATGCTATGTACCAACATACGTACGTAAATATGTGTGTGTGTGTGTGTAGAGAGAGAGATGTCGTAATAATAATAATAATAATGCTGTGTACCAATATGTGTGTGTGTGTAGAGAGAGACATACCAACCTGTGTGTGTATACAGTCACGGTCAATAATCCTGCATCACCTTCCAATGTAATGGCTTCATAAAATGATCCGAAACTTTTCATAAGATTCATTCAAATGGCTCGATTTCATTCACCAGGATGCAGGACTTTTGACCATGACTGTACAATACAATACAACAGTACTACACACACACACCAACAATACAATACACACACACACACCAACAATACAATACACACACACACACCAACAATACAATACACACACACACACTAACAATACAATACACACACACACACCAACAATACAATACACACACATACACCAACAATACAATACACACACACACACACAAACTTACCATCGCACAATCACCATCGTCCATACTCTCCTTCACGATACGTCTTCGTGTGCGGTTAAAGTCTTGGAATTGGAATATTCTTGCATAGTCGACTGGAAGGCCTTCGTCGGGGTGCCATGCTGAGGTTCGAAAGCTCTGAAGGCCGCGGAACTTTTGGAACCTGATGCGGGCTGGTGTGTCTATGGGTGTGTCAACCTCATCGGGGAAGTGTTGGTCCTCTCTCGCATCTGTGTGTATATTGTGTAGGTATATTACAAACACACAAACACATGCAGAGACAGAGGGAGAGAGAGAGAGATTCTTGCCCCTGTGTATATTAAATAGTATACCGGTAATTAATATTGTCAATAAAATAATTAACCTAGCCCACTAATCCAACCCAACCCATCCAAACCAAACCTAACCTAACCCAATTCAATAAAACTCAACCTAACCTAACCTAACTGAACCAAACCAAAAAGAACTTAACCTAATTTAACCCAACCCACCCTAACATAACCGAACCTAACCCAACCCATAACAATCTAACCTACCACAACCAATCCTAACTCAACCCAACCAAATCCAATGGAACCAAACCCAACCTAAAACAACCTAACTCTAGCCCAACCTAAAGCAACCTAACTCTAGCCCAACCTGACCCATAACCTAACCTTTTATTTTTTGCCATGCCTCCATTTCATCGCTGTAGTCCATTTTCTCATCATAGTTGCCTCCGTCCGCATCTGACACTGACACTGTTTCGTATTCCTCTTCCTCTTCCTCTTCTTCTTGGTCTTGCTGGGAGGCGGTATCGACTGACGATGGATATTTTGTGTCGGCATCATCATCTTCATCTTCATCTTCACATTCATCATCTGTAAAATTAAAATGATCATTATTATTATTATTATCATTAGTAATAATAGTAGTAGAAGTAGTAGTAGTAGTAGAAGTAGTAGTAGTAGTAGTAGTAGTAGTAGTAGTAGTAGTAGTAGTAGTAGTAGTAGAAGTAGAAGTAGTAGTAGTAGTAGTAGTAGTAGTAGAAGTAGTAGTAGTAGTAGTAGTAGTAGTAGTAGTAGTAGTAGTAGTAGTAGTAGTAGTAGTAGTAGTAGTAGTAGTAGTAGTAGTAGTAGTAGTAGTAGTAGTAGTAGTAGTAGTAGTAGTAGTAGTAGTAGTAGTAGTAGTAGTAGTAGTAGTAGTAGTAGTAGTAGTAGTAGTAGTAGTAGTAGTAGTAGTAGTAGTAGTAGTAGTAGTAGTAGTAGTAGTAGTAGTAGTAGTAGTAGTAGTAGTAGTAGTAGTAGTAGTAGTAGTAGTAGTAGTAGTAGTAGTAGTAGTAGTAGTAGTAGTAGTAGTAGTAGTAGTAGTAGTAGTAGTAGTAGTAGTAGTAGTAGTAGTAGTAGTAGTAGTAGTAGTAGTAGTAGTAGTAGTAGTAGTAGTAGAAGTAGTAGTAGTAGAAGTAGTAGTAGTAGAAGTAGTAGTAGTAGAAGTAGTAGTAGTAGAAGTAGTAGTAGTAGAAGTAGTAGTAGTAGAAGTAGTAGTAGTAGAAGTAGTAGTATTATCATCATCATTATTATTATTACAGGTTAAGGGGAGATTATCTTGCTTGTTGGTAAATTGGAAGGTCTGTGATTCCTCTAAACTATGCCACTAAACAGATCCCCTATTAATACCACTGAGGGTCTCTCTTTCCTGGCATAGCCTAGTTTGGAGAAATCAGTAGCCTTCTAATTAAATTAAGGATATAATTATTATGTGATAAATCTAATCATCTTATATCAAGGGCCTACTGTATATACAAGTGATTTTCTGAGCCTGTGTTGAAAGGATAGTGTGTGTGTGCAATTTACTGAGCCTGTGTTAAAAGGATATGTATGTTTGTTTGTGTGTGTGTGTGTTGTGTGTGTGATTTCCTGAGCCTGTGTTAAAAGGATATGTTTGTTTGTGTGTGTGTGTGTTGTGTGTGTGATTTCCTGAGCCTGTGTTAAAATAACCTAGTTGTTGTTGTTGAAGTTCTCCCAGGGCAGAATGGTCTCCTGCCCCACAGACCCCTGGTACACTCTGGTCACAGTGTAGTTGTTTACATAGTTGTTGTATACGGGATCTGAGCTAGGATCATATTGTTCCGTCTCCAGTCTAGTATTAAACATATGAATATTCCTTGCCTGCACCACTTTCCTCTCCAACCAATTTCATATATCTATACTTCTGTTCGGGAAGCTAAACTTCTTAACATTTTTATGGCAACTACATTTCCTCAGTCTGTATTCATGCTCTCTTGTTCTCCCAACATTCATCACAAAATCATCATCTCTATACAGTCGTTCTAATCCACTTGAATTTTTGTACACTGTAATCAAATCTCCTCTTACTCTCCTATCCTGTAGTCTTTCTTCATAAGACAATTCTCTCAAGTCTGGGATCATATTGGTAGCTCTCCTTTGTACCCTCTCCAGCTTGGTGATGTATTTTTTCAAATGTGGTGACCATATTACTGCCCTATAATTTTAGTCCTATAATCTGTCTCAACATCTCTTCATCCATATAATAAAAGACCACTCATGTTTGTCAATAGTCCAACAAACACATTCACTCATCACCACTGCTGCCATGTATGTTTGCAGGCTGTATATATAAGTGATTTACTAATCCTGTGTTAAAAGGCTGGTGTGTGTGTGTGTTTCTTCCTCACCGTCATCGCTGTCGACTATCCAAGCGGCCTGATAGCTGGAAGTACCCTTGGGAACGCGTCTAGTTGTTTGTTTCGTGTTGCAAGCCGCTGCCATCTCGGCCTCTCTCTCTTCCTCTTTTGTGGGCCAGGTCTGCTCCCCTTCCAGTGGATCAATCTGTGGTAGTAGTAGTTGCAGTAAATATATCTAAATATATCATACAATAACACTTTATTTCAACTCAACCCTTTCAATTATATATTATTATTAAGTGCTGCAAAATCATAAATGTGCATGGAAGGAAAGCTGCTGGCTGCAATATTAATTAATAAACTTATTATTATTATTATTATCACACACATTACCTCATTAGTAGAAGTGAGTGATTCCTGTTTGGTGGGATCTGCTTCTAGATGAATGTGTGGGGCTTCAATGATGTCCTTTAAAAAATAATTATATATATGTACAGTATATATTAAAAATCATACAGAAATATATATACACTCTCCTCTTTTTTTATGGTAGGTTAGGTTCCTGAAGGGGTCGCATAAAGTGAATTTCACATAAAGTAAATTGTACATTTCCATAAGAAATAATGGTACTTTAACTTGAAAATTGAGCCTCCTTGTTCCTGTTATTTTAAGAGTTCATGTAAATTGCATTTATTTAATTTTTATCATGATACGCACTATTTCATATTCGCATAATTTAAACTCGCATAAAAAGAGAGGAGAGTGTATACATAATTATCATTGTAGAAGGATGTGTCTTCATCCATGTCATATATTATATGGTATATATACAGTATATTAAGCCTGTGTCAAAATTTCCACACACACAGAGGGAGAAAGAATGTAAAAAACTTTCACACACACACCCTATACCTGCTCAATATACATTAATCATTAATAATAGTGCTCTCTCTCAGAGACACGCACTCTCCGGTAAAAAACATACATATACCAACCTCTTTGCGTCGTCCTGTTGGTGGGTATAGCGTGTGTTGACGTTGGTGGTGACAGTCAATGCTCCTTAGTTGGTATGCACCCCATCCTGGTATGTGTACTAGGCTGTTGACGGACAGATCTCGGCCTCGTACGAAGCCTTCCACCACCAGCATCCCCCTCGACCCCTGGAACAAGGTTAGGGTGGATTGGGTTAAGTTATGTTGAGTTAAGTTATGTTGGGTTAGGTTAGGTTGGGTTGGGTCAGATTACGCTAAATAACATATGATAAGGTTGGGTTGGGTTGGATCGGGTTGGGCTGAATTGCGTTGTGTCAGGTTGGGTTGGATTGGGTTGGGTCAGGTTGGGTTAGGTTAGCTTGAGTTGGGTCTGGTTTGATTGGGTTGGGTCTGGTTAGGATATGTTTGTTTGGGTTAAATAACATATGATAAGATTAGGTTAAGTTAAGTTAACTTAGATTAGGTCTGATCAAGTTAAAGTTAAATTAGGCTAGGTTAGGTTAAATTTTTAAGTTAGGTCAGGTGAACTCACCTCATCTTCTTGTTCAATAAACTGTACATTCTCAGCCATAATGTGAGGTCTGTGGTCCCTGTAATAAATGGGTCTTTGCTTTTGTTGTCCAATGTGCCGCAGAACACCCAGTGCTTCGTGGGCCTGTGTGGTGGTATGTAGTCGTGCTGGGCCGGGGAACAGCGCTTCGATCGTCTGTGTGATGCTCTGTCGTGCTCGCTGTTGACGCTGTGCGAGAGGTAGTGTGTTTAAGTATGTACAAACAATCAATGAATAAAAATAAATATTTGTATTCACCACTTACTTCATTATACACTCATTGAAGACCATTCAGTGTTTACACAGGCTTGTGTTATTCAGTACCATAAACACTAAGGGATTTACTGAGCCTGGGTTAAAAGGATAGTTTGTGTATATAAGTATCCAGGCTTCTGTCATTAATTACCATACATAATTAAGTGAGCCTCCCTCCTTTTCATATATATATATACTGTATAGTTGTTAATGTAAACACACACACACACATATATAACACTAATAAAAAATATGAGAGTTAATACACACACACACACTTACAACGTACAGACTGGTATATAGATGAAGATAGGATAAAGAAATTGATCGAATCATTGATCTGACCACAACTGTAATAAGCATCAGTAGTTTGGGCTCCACACCTAAAGAAACATTTAAAGAAACTGGAGAGGATACAGAGAGCTGTGAGAAATTTGTTTCCAAGTATGGCAGACTTGACATACGAGAAGAGACTTTAAAGATTAGGCCTGCCAACACTTGAAGCAAGGAGAGGCGACTTGATAACAGTATATAAACATATGAGAGGAATTGAGAAGTTATATAGGGAAAACTGGATAGTTAGGGATGAGGGAGAGCAGAGAGGCCAGAGCAGGAAGTTAAAGAGAATTCATTGCCGGAGAGATGTCAAAAAATATAGTTTTCCGTATAGGTGTGTGGAGGAATGAAATAGACTTGATAGGGAGATAGTGAAGGCAGAAACTATTCAATCGTTTAAAAGGAAGTTCGATAAGTGTAGATATGGAGATAGGACAGTCCGAGCCTAGCTCATATCCTGTATTGCACAACTAAGTGAGGTGAGTACACACACATAGACATAATGGGATGGGTTAAGTTAGTTTAAGCTAAATTAGATTACACACACAGAATGGGATGGGTCAGGATAGGTTAAGTTACATAAACACACAAACACACACACACACACACACACACACATGTATTGCTCTGTTGCTGGGAGGGTGTTGTTGTATGAGAGAGAGTTTGGTGTCCAATTCTTCCTCCAGTCTCTTAGTTTCCTCCTCCTTGTCTCTCACCTCTCCCTTTACACACCAACAAAGTGGAATGAAACACTTAATAATAATAATAATAATATTAATAATAATAATAATGATAACAAAAATAATAAGAAAATAATAATAATAGTGGATGAGTGGGTGTGGAAAATGTGTGGACTGGCATGGGAAAAGGGTCATAATTCACGCCTCTTATATTCCACGTAACCAATTGTAAGTCTGTAGTCGTCATCTTAATAATAATAATAATACCACTACTGTACTACTAATAATAATATTGTAATAATAACAATAATAATAATAGTAATAAGAATATTACAATAAAAATAATAATGATAATAATAATTATATCAATATTTACCTTCTGCACCACATTATCCAATCCTGTTATAATAATAATAATAATAATACAGTATAAACAACTAGATTAATAATAATAACAGTATTTACCTTTTGCGCCACATTTTCCAATCCCGTTATAATGTGTATTGGTGTTGGTAATCCCTGAGCCAAGATGGAAGATATTATAGTTTCTGTCACTTCACCCAGCTCCTCCTCAGCAGGCCACACAAACATCACTGTATCACTCACCTGCCAATGGAAGTTTAGGTTTGATTAGGTTAGGTTTGGTTTGTTTTAGATTGGGTTTGGTTTAGGTTAGGTTTGGATTAGATTACGGTAGGTTAGATTAGGTTAGGTGTGGT
Organism: Petrolisthes manimaculis; assembly: GCA_034508575.1. Taxonomy (NCBI): domain Eukaryota; kingdom Metazoa; phylum Arthropoda; class Malacostraca; order Decapoda; family Porcellanidae; genus Petrolisthes; species Petrolisthes manimaculis. The sequence goes on from JAWZYT010004257.1 coordinate 44,936, forward strand.
GTGGGTTGGTTTAGGTTAGCGAGCACACACGTACACACACAGAGGAATACTGTATGTACTAATGGGCCATATTCAAGAACACTGGTGTGGTACTGGTAAGATGGCTCTGGGTTATGTCAATGGCTTCATCATCCCAGTACCACACCATCATATGCACCATTAATGTTCTTGAATACGGCACAATGTTATGTGAACGATGAACAGTGGTGGCAATCATAGCGCAAAGATGGAATGTACTGTATTTTGGAATGAGTATGCAAAATAAACAAATACAGTACCTTGTTTTCATTCTATCACTACGCCTAAAATAACCTATCTAGAAACCTATACTATATTTAATTTGTTATTGTAGAAAATGTTATCTTCTTTCTAATGATATCAGCACCGTGTGATCTTTCTAGGAGCCGTAGACAAGAACATGTCGTTAGATCCCGATGCTCAGGGTAGGATGGACATATAATATGTATTGACTTCATATTCCAAGCATCGGAACCCAACGATATGTTCTTGTCTACGGCTCCTAGACCAATGGATACTTAGGAAATGATGGGTAAATTAGAAAATTTGTTTTGGTACCTTGGTCTGCCAGTCCCACGAAAACATTGTTCGAGATGCTAGTGTAATACCCACTTAAGGGGAGACTTTTGTGTAGGTAAAGTGGAAGGCTACTAATTCCTCCTAATTATACCAGAAAACAGATGCCCTCAGTGGTAGTAATAGGTTAAATAGGGGATCGATCTGTTTTGTGGCCCAGTTTGGAGGAATCACAGACCTTCCAATTCACCAACAAGATAATCACCTTATTAAGGACCATGTGATCGTGTATGAAAATTGGAGGCTTTCGATTCATCCTGACCATGCCACAAAACAAGCTCCTTCCATAGAGGTGTGTGTGTTTCATGGCAACAATTGAAGGACTTATTTATCTCCAATTTTTTGTTACTACATTAGAGCACATTAGAATATGCTGTACTCACCTTCACACTGTCCAATATAGCATAGAGATCATTCACTGGTGGAATAACAAAGGAGAATCTCTGCTTGAAGCGTGGTAAACTGGAAAATAAAATAAATATATATATAATTACTATTCTGAAGATTTAGTTGGTGGTGTTGTAGAAAGAAGAAATGAAGGATGTTAAGCCTCTCTTGTACAACTGGGCACCACAACTCTATAAAAAAAATACAACCTAATCAATTTATGAATACTACACTAATATATCATAGTCTCTGGCCCACCTGAGTCAAAGCCCAAGATCTGGAGCAAGCAGTTTTTGGACGACAGCCCACCTAAAGCCTCCATTGGTTCAAAATGTATTGAGTGTGTGTGCTCGTGATGGTTTGGGTGGGCTGTGTGTGTGTTCTTACCTATTTGTTCTTACATATTTGTATCTTTACAGGATTGAGTCAAGCTCGTAATGTCCCGTATTTTAAAACTCATTTATCATATTTTTGTTTAAAGTTATGTATGTTTTTGGCACACCACTTCTAGTAATTTGTTCCATTCGTCTATTACCCTATTTGGAAACTATATACAGTATCTGTACATCTTTATCTCCTCTTCTTTCCAATAATTTCTTAATGTGTCCTCTAATTGTAGGTATTCCTTGTTGGCACAAGTTTTCTATATCTATCTTTTCTTTTTTGTGACACACTTGTAAACCATAATCATATCTTCTCTCTTTCGTCTTTCTTTTAGTTTAGGTAAATTTAGTTTCTCTAGTCTGTGTGTGTGTGTCCTCATGATGGTTTGGGTGGGCTCTGTGTGTGTGTGTATACATCTATATTTTATCTTACTATGTGTTCCATTTTTATACTACTACTGTACTACTACTACTCATATATCTTTATTATATCTTTTTTCTTCCCCTCTTAAATTAAAAGTTAGGAGGTCGATAGAAATTTGAAACTTCATTGGGGGGTCGACAAACCCTTGACCTGACCAAACCTCATACAAATCAATCTAATATAACCTAACACAATACAATTCTATCCTATTCTAACTTAACTTCTTACAATTCAACTTAACCTAACACAACACAATTCAACCTAAACTAACATAAAACAATCCTACCTTCCCTAACCTAACTTAACCTTACTTGATATGTGTGATTCCCTGTGGGCTGATGGTGGTTGTAGAATTATCATCACAATTCTGTAGATCTGCCAGTACAGTGCGTGGGTTGACCGATGGAGTGAGGGGCACTACACACACCAGGAACGGTGGTTTGTTGACGCAGCCCAGGGCTCTCTTTTTGACTAAGGTCGACTCTCTCTTTAGGGCACGTGCCTGGCGGTTTTGGTTCTTGCGCTGCTCACGGCTCAGGTCAATCTTCTTCTTTTTGCTCAGGGTTTTGACGGTCACTCGCCCTGTTGGTTGGAGGAAGTTATGAAGTCAATTACATCAAACTAGTTTATCTTATTTCACAATCTCTCGACCTGTTGATGGAAGTAGGGGAAAGTTGATGCAAGGTGGGGGAAGTTGATGGAAGCTAAGGGAAAGTTGATGAAAGTACAAGATATACTGAAGTAATGTTTGTCATAAAAATTGAAGTAAGATATGAAGTTAATTATAAACAAAACATAACATATAAGTCTATTATTTGGTGTTCATTTAATTAAAGGGAGATTTTCTTGTTGGTGAATTGGAAGGCTGCTGATTCTTCCAAACTATGACAGAAAACAGATACCCTCAATGGTACTAATAGCTGATGAACACACACACTAATCTATTAACATAGGCTCAGTAAATCACTTAGTGTGTAAGGTAATGAATAACACAAACCAGGGAACATGAACACACACACACACAAGTACTGTATATCTTATTCATTGTATATTATTTCAGGGGCCTACTATACCTGTAAAAATATCCACAAATGCAAATAAACTAAATATTTACAAAATAAAATTTTATCTGCACCTACATACCATACACTACTTTAAGAACCCCAGTGTGTGATGCAGTCAGAAAATATATATGGGAAAAATGTCTATAGATGGTTATGAACACATGCACTCACCTTTATTAACATTTTTGATGGATCCCTTGCTACGATGACCAATGGTGTTGTGTTTCTTGTTCTGCTGTTTGAGTGACGAGGCGCGGTGACCACCAGAGAGAACCATGATGCCACTACACACACACACTCGTACACGCTGTTAACAATAAATATAGATCAATATGAATAAATATGTAACTACATACATACATGAATAAATAATATACATAAATAAATTAATTAATATTTGTACATTAATAAATGAATATATATATATATATATATATATATATATATATATATATATATATATACAAATATTAATTAATTTATCTACCATATCTGGCTAGGTCCCAGGAATTTGCCCCGGTCATTTTATGATAGTTTATACAGGTTATATCCCAGTAGTTTGCCCAGGTTGGGTCCTGGTATTCTGCTGTGGTCTAGGTTAGGTCAGATTAATTTCCAAATTATGTTTGCAAAATCTCTCGAAAATATCTCGAAAAGAGAAACACCATAGAAAGTGTCTTAAAATGGTCCAAAATAGTGCATAATGATACTAAAAAATACTATATAACTTAGTGAACCCAGTTCTTCTGTAAATTTACCGAAGTGTGTTAGAATGGTCCAAAATAGTGGGTAATGATACTAAAATATACAACACAGTGAACCAAGCTGTAAATTTACAGAAATTATACATAACACACACATGGCCATACCTACCTATATTTACACCCTCCCATGCCGTAAATCATTTTCATTTAATAAAGAAATTACTTACCTATAATAACTAAGTTTTGTTATCACTAATACACTTCAGTTACCACCTTCTGTCAATAATCGTAATAATAATAATAGGTTACACGTGTGTGTATGAGACACACAGACACACAGACTACAGTCGTAGTAGTGAGGAGCTTTGCCTTTGCAACGGCGCTGCAAATGTTGTTTTTATTTCTGTTTATTGTTCTCAAAGCTTTCACATACTAATAGCTGAGTCCATGCCATTTTGGTAGATTTATTCTTTAGATTTTATTTCAGTCTTCCATGTTTTAAAAATTGTGAGGGTGCTTTTGCTCTCTATCTCTGCCTTCCACATTGTATTGTCAAGTCTTTTTGTAATTTTTTTACCTCAGCTTCAACATAATCAGAAATGTTTCTTTTTTTTTACCTCAGCTTCAAGAACATAAATGTTTCCCTTTTTTTTTACTTCAGCTTCAAGAACATCAGAAATTTTCCCTTTCTTATCTCAGCTTCGACCAACTAAAAATATTTTCTCTTCTTTTACCTCAGCTTCACCATCAGAATTTCTCTTTTTACCGAAAATTCCCTGTTTATCCTTGAAGTCGAATATAGTCATATAATTACACATGTTTCCCAGCGACTCCGCACTCCCCAAACCCTCCCACGTGTTTTCCCAGTTTCCCCAAAAACATCCACGTGTTTTGTGTAAAATCTGGTCGGGGTATTATGGTGAAGTTGTAGTGGGCAGCGAACACTTGCACATTTCGGGCCTCGCCTGTTGAAGTTCGCCACACTTGCGCGCTTACGCCGCCTAGCCTCACCCGCTCTTGACGGTATAAAAGTAGCCTGAGCCAAGCTCTAAAGTCTAAAGGCCGCTTAGAAGTCGATAGGCGTAAACCATAAAATTAATACACACACACACTCTAAGGGTCAATCCCGGGTTCGATTCCCAAGTCAGTGGAATAGTTGGACAATTTTCCCAGCCCCCTATGTCCCTGTTCACCTAGCAGAAGTAGACACCCGGTTGTAAGAGCAGGGATAGCAACCTTATAGGCTGGGGGAAGATGAGTTGATGTAACAAGACTGACTGCCTTAATAACCAACATCATGAGTCGATAGGCATAAAGCCCTAAATCTTCTTCTAAGAGTCACAGACTCAGTCACTCACCGCCAACAGCCTTCCTGCTGGAAACACCTGCCTGCCCAATCCTGCCCACTGTTCTCCAGTCTAGCCAGCAGCTGTCCAGATCTGATTCACTTACCTACCTGCTGCTACTGTACTCTCTACTGCCCACTAGGCACTATAGCTGCTCATCTACCTGTCCAGCAGCTTCCCAACTCCTGCAGCCCAGTTGCCTTGTTGTTGCTGCTGAAATTATGGTACTTTCCTCGAGAATATGGTACACTGTACACATCAGTTATGGTCATATTATTGTACTGTGCTAATCTATACTAATAAGCAGGTTATATTATACTATAAAACACAGGAGGAGTATCACAGAAGTTAAGGCAAATGGGTTTAGTTATGAAGTTTTTAAATTATATATTCTCTAATAATATAATCTTTTCTTACAATAGATGCTCTTTTCTTACTATACTGTAGTTATTTATTTAGTATGATCTGACACTGGACACTACTTAGGGCCTACTATAACTAGATTCTGTACTATATACAGTAAAGCACATACTGTACTAAAATGTGGAAATAAATAAATGAAAAATCCACACTCAGGATTCGAACCACAGCCTTGCACATTGGTAGACCATGCCACATTCACTACTACCCTAATTAATGCGATATCTGATTTACATGGTAATTGTGGGTCTAAATCATAATTAATTCGGTGAGGATTAGCACAAAGCCAATGATTATGTGGCTCTATAACAGACAAAAATGATTAAAGTGTCAGTGGGGGAATCAATAATTACGAGGAAAGGATGGATGCGAGACAAGAAGTGTATGAGGTGAATGAAGGAGAACATAATACTGTTATATGGGAGGTTCAATAATTGGATCCGTTATGAATAGGGGAGCACCAGGGAGAGTAGAAATGAGAAGGCTCAGAATACGGAAAGGTCAGGTCCACCAGAAGATGCTGAACCATGCCCGTGACAAAAGCAGCATGGCCAATGGACTGACTAGGAAACACTACCTGCTAATGGGTGATCCTTATGTGGCTGAGTTGCAAGCATTGTCGCATTGGTCTCAATGACATAACTACAAGGGAGTCACAGTAGATTAATTTGAACAGGGCGAATTATATTACAGTATTACTGTATTCGTCACAGATGACCACTTGGCCTGCCACCATTTGGGTGCAGTGCAGCATTATTATTATACACCAATTTTTTTGAAATAAATAAGACACAAATATCATATATATTCATTTTAATAAGCAGGCTTGTAAATTCAAAAACTATTACCCTAGCAAATTTACAGTCTAACGGCATGAAGTTACATAACATGGACTTTGTGCAGACCAATTCTATTATAAATGTGTCAGAGAGAGAGAGGGCTGTAGTGATTATGGAGAGCACTTGGATAGGCTCTGAACTCTGTGTAATGTATTTCATAGAACTATAATCTTGATTACCTTCTAATGGCTTTTGTTATTTTTATCAACTACCTGCATATTCCACAGCACTATTACGGTACATGGATAAAACATATCTTTTTGTTCAATAACATTTACAGTCACAAATCACAGAATAACGATTATTATATATATATTCATGTATATTTATCTGTTAACCCTACAGAAAATCCAATACTGCCTTACATATTTGCTATAAGTGGACTCAGATAAATAACTATAATTATTCACCTCAACACCGAGGAAGCTACTCTCATCACTAGTCAACTAAGAAGACGATCAGTACGGTAATGTTTCGCTGCACATACATATGGCACAGACACTTCACAATAGATCATAAAAAAGAAGGAAAAAACCGGACCATTAAAAAAGCCAGTCCTGATATATCCATTTCCATGTACTGTATATACAATGATACAAAAACTTGGTAGCTACATCAAAATACTGATGGTTTTGGGTAACTATGTCTTGTGTCATATTATCATTTCACTGCAGTTGCAAATATTTTGTTTTTCTGCAGCTGTTACCTCAAGTAGAGTAAGTCAATGAGTGAAACTTTGATTGTAAATCTGTAAACATTTACCGATATTAGTCTGATCCATGTGAATATCAAAAGAAATATGATCACAGGGCAGGGTGCATCTTGGATTCACAGAAGTTTACCTAATGATCTACAAGAGAGAGAAGTACCGGTACACTAGTGCGCTTGTTGAATATTTCTTTTTTTGCTAGTTTATCACCTAAATATATTGTGAAATTCAGTAATATACAGTATTTGGTTTACGACAGTACAGTGTGGTCGTATTGAAATTTTTTGTTTTAATCTTATATACCGTATAACATTTCACAATAAGGATGTAATAACATGTTTTTTAAAGTTTATTACCATTCATTGTTAATGCAATGCATGAATTATGTGTTTGTTTGGGGTAATTCAACAATGATATACACAATGTAGCAAGTGTTATTCTTCTGTACTCAATGCATAATTTTGTCTAGTTACATATTTCATGAGATTAGCAGCACTGTCTAGTATAAAATACTTTACACCCCAGTTGATTTCAGTTTCAAGCTTTACAATTTAACTGCAGTTTGCATGTGAAATTTGGTCTTGAAGGATCTCATTAACATACACAGTGTAATATTATGAATACAGTACAGTACTTACATTATTAAAAAATGCATTTCATCTAATTCTTTATATTAATATACACATAAATATTCCTGAACCAATTAAAATACCAACATACTGCCATGCAATAATCTATGGATATAAACATCGCATTCAGCTGAAACTTCACCATTGTATCACAAACCTGGTCCACAGACACAAGCGATCCATGGATGGTTGTGACGAGAATATCACAACACTCGCCTATAGTGTGTGTGTGTGTGTTTTTGTTTTATCTGGTAATAAGTATCCCTAACATTTCAGAGGCCCATAAATAATTTTTGTACCAGCATTTATACAAACTCTCTACCAGGAATATATCTTCAGCAGTTATGAACAAAATCACTTGATGTTGGCCCTACATTGATACTGATTTGATATTTTGCATGAGCCATCGCGCTACAGAGTAGGAGGGCTTTTATTACCAAGTAAAATAATAGCACACACAGTATAGTTTTCCTTCACCCAAATGTAAACATCAACCAATGACTAGTTTCCCTTTCTATTTTGAAATCTTTCGGATCAATTTAGCATTTTCCCTTCCTAATATAATGCCCTTTCTAGAAGATAATTATCTAACGAGCCAAACAGTGTTATATCTAAAATGACTCTTGTGGTCTACGCATGATGACAACCAATAAAAATGTGCCATTAGTGTTATAACAGACATGTAACTGTATACATGACCCATCAGATAAAACAAATGGGGTTGAGGGTATTGATACTCTCTTAGTTACCCATATTGGGGAATCAATTTCAGGATGAGGCGATAATCATGGCACATTCTTACTGGAGTGTGTTAAGAGAAACACCAGCATTTCTGCATCTTTATCACAGTTTGGTAAGGTTCATATAAAGCCAACTATCTGCTGACAACCTGCAGAGCTTACCACCATAAATAAGCTACACTTGCGTAAGCACATACTGCAAAAAAAGAAGCTAAAAAAGGATAAATATTGAATTTACTAACAAATTAAACATTACATAATGATCCCCTATCATACACAAAATACAAAAATACATAAAATATCCATCACTTATCATGTGATGGAACCCTATTGGAAGTGAACTATAATTTTTTTAGCAACCAACACCATTCATGTCCCAAAAGCTGTGGCCAGGCCTTATTAGATACAGCAACACACAACTAATTGAATATATACTGTAACCGGCCAAAATCAGTTAAAAAAAAAACATAACAGGGGAAACTGCAGTACTGTACCTTGTACTGATGGCCTAGTTAGGGCAGTTCTGGATGTGAACCCACCCCTTTGATTTAATCTATTGTTGTAGCTACATTTTTAAAGCTACAATCTTCATTAACTAGAAGGGTTATAGTGCAGTGAATATATTTAAGTTTAACTCACATTTTAGTACTAGGATTATGACATACTCACATCATGAAAATAAATAAGCAACAAGTTTTACAGGTCATACAAACCTTCATAAGTGAGTGTGATTACAATGTTTTGTGAAGACCTATAAATTTTAATGACCATGGACAATTATTTTTATATCATCTCCAATGCCTTATATCCCACTGATCCCACCCAAAATTCTCAAACCACTTTATTGACATGAATAAATATTAAACGGCCAGGGTGATGTGATGCAATCCTGTGTACAAAGCACTCTTCATTATCTAAAGACAGTGATAATTATATTATTTCACCCCAAAGGTTTCTCCAACTGCCATGGACCGTTTCTATAATTTGTACACCAATTTAGTCACCCTATCCAGTATGGAGACTCTGGATTCCAACACAAGTAAGAAAGACTATCATACATGAATTTAGTTTACTGGTACGGTACACCTTTGATTGTATAGCATCTTATGAAAATCAAAGTGTAACATATGCTCAAGTGACCAAACAGTACCCTAAACACATGAACTGAATCAGTGTCTCTCTTCTAAACTAATGCCAAATATATGAACATACAGTGCTCCCTCATTATCGGCTGTTTAATTATCGACGGATTTACTCTACCGTACTCTCTTGTGACTAAAAATAATTCTAAACTTGAGCCAAGAGTTTGGAAAATGTATGCTTTGAATGGTTGTTTATTCTAAGAAAGTAGGTCTTAATTAAAGGGCAAGTGTAGTGAGTGAAGAGTGAGGGTGATGGTTGACAAGTTCAGTTATCATTAATAATCCATGAGTTTCTACTCATACAAATACATTTCCTTAGTTTAAATTATATTCATTATTGATATTAATATTAATAATGAAGCCTTACAAGTGTGGTTAATTAGGAAGCTCACATACGAGTATGATTGTGGAATCGATCCCGCGAGTGTAACAAGTGAGCGTGAAGGTGAATAGTTGTCACTATGAAGGGGTTAGGCTTATCAGGAGTGTAACAAGGGAGCCTGTGGGTGAAAGTTGTTCATTATAAAGGGGTTGACTTATTACGAGTGTAAAGAGGAAGCGTGAAGGTGCAAAGCTGTTCACTATAAAGGGGTTAGGCTTATCACGAGTGTATCAACCCAGCATGAGTGATAGTGGGATGGTTAATTCAGTTATCACTAAAACTCATTGAATTTTTATTCGTGCATAGCCTACACATTCCTTTGTTTGTACTGTATGCACTAATTTTGGTAATTTTGTCTAAAAATAACTTCCACTCTTCTTGGAAATAGCCTACTTGAGGGAGCATTGTACATTTATTTAATATACCATACCGTAATGCAGTAGTATCGATTTTGTTATCGATGGCCATTTTAAGAACGTAACCCCCCGTCGAAAACGAGGGAGTATTGTACTGTACGTACCTACTTTCCAGCCATAAGATTCTACACAGTTTCATAATGTGAAACAATTGGGTAACCTCCTTTAAAATTAATTAAGAATACAAATGAAGGCTATATCCCTTGTACATACTGTATCAAAATTATGATTCCTGTTCTTAAAATCACTGCCTGGATGAGCTCAAAACTTGTTTCTGCTGTATAGCCAGGGACAACAGATATGCTGGAATGAGTATTGGAGGATTTGACTTTTGTGTTAATGTTGCTTGAGTAACTCGGGAAAGTCACACGGAACATTTATGAGTCGAGTTAGTTGATACAAGCTCTCAGAAATTATTCGTCATTTGTAATATCCAAATTTATGCTCATTTGATAATCAGATGAACAACTTTGAATAGTTTGCATTTACTGTAAATGGATTAAGATCCACTAAGATTGGCAAGACATGGGATACAGTACTTGGGATAAGGAAGTGTGCTACTTCTTCCAAAAAGATTGGTGTAGAGCAGTCCTGGTCTCTTGATAATTTGAATGTAACCTAAGGTCAATAACACTGCACCATCCTGTGCATCTTTATATATTGAGGCAGTTCAGTGTATTTATACCTTGCTGCAAAGGCTCTATGTAGACCATTTGTTGGGTGTTCCGTCAGCAGGTTGGTAAATACACCAAGCACCTTTGTAATAAAAATACATCCTTCAGCACTAAGCCATAAGTAAACATAAGAGCAAGAATGTTAAGCTGTGCAGGTGTGAGCGATGGGCTGGACCCCCTGACATCTAGCATTAACTATCAACAATGGGGAAGGGGGAAGGACTAAAAAATAAATCTTATATACACTTCTCTCAAGTAGAACCCATTCCCACAAATTTGAGAAAATGTACTCATTCAGATTCAAGAATACAATGTACAGATATTGTGTTATTTAAGACTAATTCAGACATATATATCAAGAAGGTCTGTACATGTTTTGAGAGACGAAGTATTACATTCTGAAAATATTGCTGGGTACTAGCATTGAAAAAAAAAAAACCATGATTTCATACATTAGGAAGGTATGTATGGAAACATGTACAGTGCATTATTCATATATGTATATACATATATGAATATTGTACTGTATATTTTACTATGGATCTAACAATAGTTAAACTTTTTCCTTACTAGTGGCCAGGGTAAGGGTAAGTTTTGTTCTAACCATGCTATCCTCCCATCAAGTTCCCTTCCTCCTCTCCATTCTATCCACTCTACTCACCATATTTACATTCCTTATTCCTTGTCTACCAACTCCACTCTTTAAGTATTGCTTTTTACTTACTCCCTCCACTTCTTTTACCACCAAAGTTAATAACCTTTTCAATTATTATAACCTATATCAAAATAATTCAAAAGCCAAATCCATGAATTGCACTTCAGATAATAAAAGTATTTGGTGAACATGTAATATAAACCAATAATCTATAATCACCATTCCTTTTGAAATGTCTTTTTTGTTTTTATATTTCATTGGCACTGTTACGGTACTTCCTTTCTTTTTGCTTTTCAACTTGTGCAATCTTCACACTGGTTGCAACACTATTCTACATTTAACTGCTGCTGTAGATGTTATGCATTATGTTATGGGTACATCAAACTTTTCTGCCTAAACTACTCTCAGTTATTCTTCTTGCATATATTTGTAGGAGAATTATAAATCAATCCATAATATTGCTGTGCACTGTTGAGAGGACAGATTAAACACAGAAAGTATCAAGTTCACTGCTGTCCACACAACATTGATATGCTTTCAATATTTTCTACCTATCATGGTAAAACCTGAACACAGTTCAGTACATCTCATTAACTTGTTTTTCTGTAGCTGATGGTAAACGTACATGAGTGACATAGCAAATGATAGGCATAACTGTTCTTAGTGTATGCATGTCACCCAGATAGTACTGCAAGTAATAGTATCTTTCAACATGTACCGTCAGCCACGGAAAGACCAGCTACAAGTACCAGTACTGTACACGGAATATTCTTCTGTATTGCTTCATGACAGGAAACTGTATTTATGGGCTGTACAAGGGTTCTTCACACAAAAATGAACTTATAGGATTAAGTTCAAGTCAATAAGGTATGGGGAAATTATTTTGTACCTCATGAACAATAACTGATGAAATATACTATAAGTATTCAAACAAGGGAACCTGCATGATGTAATACACTAGAAGTATCTCTACTCTGTCAAATACCATGCATGGTACTTGTAAATATACAAAGAAAGAGAGAGTAGGCCAAAAGAATGAGAGTTTATCCTACATAATCATCTTTCTTTTCACTACAAGCTTCCATTATTAAATAACATCTTGTATGACCTACCAAACAAATTAAATTCCAAGTGGTTTAAGCACTGAAGTAAAATTCCAAAACCAAATAATGTAAATTCAGACTTCAGACATATTTATAACACATATCATACGAGTCAGTCTTCAAGAAAACATTTCAAGGACACTCACAGCACAGCACCAGGTCTTACAGAGCAACCAAATTACTTCTAATGCAAATCCAACATAAATCCATTGTAATTTGCAAACACTAACCCTCTAATACAACTTCCCTTAACATTCTTGGGAAAAAAAACTTGGAGTTGACAAAGAGGACTGGGAAACTATTGATGAGGGAAGCAGTTAACCAACAATAACCCAAAGTGTTCAACATAGGCCATAGTCTATACTTCTTTTAACAAACTTCAGTTGTAAAATTTATTATTAGAGATGCAATGGGTGGAAGAGGTGGTGTTGATGGTGGTGTTTTGGTTGCTCTGTATTGTGACATACTGCAAATGTTAAGCTCCAGACATTTGTTCACATGATCAAACACAAATGAGAGTGATACACAGAAAAATACATAAGCGATCATTAGGCTTAATTTTGTTAGGCCCAGTGAGCAAGAATGATAAATATATACTGTATATTCCTCTTGCAGCTATTCAATATATTCCTGGTTTGAAATGCTTAGTTTGTATCATCTAATTCCATCGTATGTTACCTAACCTAATCTAGACAGATCTTGGTTCAATATAGGCTTTACTAAGCTCTTATATTGGTCTAGACCTGATTCATGTTATCTGATGGTTAAAGTGATGCAAAACACGCAAGTTGAAAAGGAAGCGTGATGATGAAGCTACAAAATGAGTTGTTATTTACCAAAAGTACCTAGAGCTAAAGGACCGTATTCCTGGTTCTTGCCAAGATTTTTAGACATCCAAAATATTAACACTGGATGGAGCAACTACAGGTCAATCAGAGTTTTGGTATTCATAATAATTTTCATGCCTTGTAATTGACTTCACTAATAAGAAGCATAGGCCTATGAGATATTACACTTTTGACTATGCGAAAATCCTTTAAATTTGACTAGGAATACGGCCCAAAATATCAATGCCTGGCTCTTAATAGCGTAACAAGAGAATGGCAGCTGTGATGGTGGTACTGATGAGGCAAACACTGGTGGTTGGGTGAGAAGCAGAACCACCATCTGTTGTTGACACACTCTGGCCCAAAGCTGAGGAAGGAAAAGTTACATGTAAAATTCTGGTATCCTAAGACACATAGCTTAACATACAAATACTTCACATCTGTAATACATTACAATAATAAACTACAAGAAGGTCCAACACATTTTGAATCAATATTGCCGACACCACAGTGTCAAGTGGTTAGCAATACTATATATATTAGCTACAGTATGAGGCTGTCATAATCTGAATGATGCAGTGGGTGTCTATTAAGTGTATTGGGTATAGAACAAGGTAAAAAGGGGATAAACATCAAGGCAATGTACCATTGATATTAAACACACACTTGACTTTGCCATGACCTCTGGCTCATTTTTGCACATATGCACCCTCCTGATCTTATTTGTATATTTATGGTTACACAAGTTCATCTGAAAAGCAAGTACAGTAAGCCTAAGAAATGTTTAAAACTTATAGACATTCTATATGTACTAAGAAGCAAATTCAGACAACTGGGAAGATCAACTTACTATTCTTTTCAACTGGAGTGATGGAGTTGGACCCAAAGTCTCCTGACCCCTCACCTGAACCCTCACTGTCATTGTAGTAACTGTCATAGTATTCCTTACTACTGGAGTACTCTTCATCATCATTGGTTGGGTACTCATTGAGACTCATGGATTCAGGCTTCATGTCAACTCCAGAGCCAGATTCATCTGTGGTAGCAGTATGGCTGTGTTGGGAGTCTGCCTTGGGTAGCCAGGACAGCTGCTTCATTACCAGCTAAATGGAGATCAAAATAGCAAATTTTATGGTTGTATAGAACAGGAAAATCCCTCAATCCAACCTGGGGGGGGGGAAGGTAAAAAAATAGTCAAAATTCACTAATATGTCAACATAATTATAAAAACAGGGAATGATAGATTATGCTCCCAAAAATTTGGGAACAAATTGTGTTTTCCATATCTGTGGCCCTTCTAAAACTTTATCCCCTAGAGGTTTATTAACTGTATCTTATGAAAGGTAGAAAATAAATATTAACAATACGAATCCCAACACTCACCCGTCTGACGACCCGAAGTCTGTCAGCCAATGTATAAACAGTGGTGTCTGGACGCTCAAGTCGAATCTCAGGGTTGTATTTTTGAGCACTGATGCCCACACCTGCTGTAGTTTTGGTGTATCTGCAATATAATTATCAGTGAGTACAATTGTCTTCAGAATTTTAGACATAATATACTTGTACATATATATATAGAGAACATGTTAACAGCTGTACTCTATACTGTCAACAAACCACAAGTTCATCAACATTTTGAGGGAAACAATTATACCTACCTACATCCAAAAGTTCAAGTCATATATTAATAAAACAGGTGATTTCTAACTTATAGCATAGCTGTGAAGAAAGTAAGGTGTAATCTAGTTATTTGAGCCACGAAAGGAAATAAGCTTCACTGTATAGAAACATATACAGTAAGATTATTATGTCAACGAAATTTTTAAATCAGCACACGAAGTTTCCATAAAATCAATTTTTCCCAAAGCACGTTTTTTTTCTCTCTCGCTCTCTCTTTCGCATTTATAGTTGCACTTTCCAATCCCTATCCCCATATATTTCACCACTGAGGCCAACCACTTTCATAATGGTATAAACTTTGATCTCTATTCACTCCCTCCTTTCCCATTTCTGCCTCCCTTTCTTTTCTTTTCCTTTTCCACTCCCTCCTCAATGGATTACCT
The DNA here is from genome assembly GCA_034508575.1 of Petrolisthes manimaculis. NCBI lineage: Eukaryota > Metazoa > Arthropoda > Malacostraca > Decapoda > Porcellanidae > Petrolisthes > Petrolisthes manimaculis. The sequence continues at coordinate 60,437 of JAWZYT010004257.1, forward strand.
GAGAGGGCCACAATGAGTTTTCCCAAAGAATCTGATTGGTTTTCCTCTTTTGCCTTTTCCTCTTTTCTTCCTCTCCGCCTGCTCTGCTCTGACACTCTCTTTAATGCAGCAAGGATGAAAATTGTGCTTCTAAGCCAGGGGAAGTCTTAGGGAGTCTGGGACGTTGTTAGCAAAATTGTGGGTTATTTATGCCTTCCATAATGCAATAGTGCCTCAAAACAACAATAACAAATATATACTGATTACAATAGAGTCTAGAGGAATAGGCCTAATTTAGTAGCTTCCATCTGGCAGAAAACAGCAGCACACATCCCGTGGTGTGATGTTATAGTAGGAGAGGGAGTATGGTGAGAAAAAAACAGAGGACTGAGGTGGTATTACATGGATCAATGGTTGAGAGAGAGAGAGAGAGAAAGAGAGAGAGAGATAGAGAGAGAGAGTAGGATTTACGAAGGGCAAGGTGTTTATGCAAAAAGGTTGTACTGTATCCAACTCACATCTACAGTACAACAAGACCAATAGACTAAACTTTAGTAGAGTATTCTATTGGTCTTGCAGTACAGTACAGTTGTTGGAGAGGAGGACTTAAGGTTGAAAGAAAGGATCAATATATGACACGATGGATTGGTGGTTTGAAACTGTGAATAAGTGGTTTGAAACGGTGGATTGGTGGTTTGAAATTGTGAATAAGTGGTTTGAAACTGTGGATTGGTGGTTTGAAACTATGAATAGATGGTTTGAAACGGTGGATTGGTGGACACATTGATGAAACCACAATCGGATGAAGTATATGAGTGAATGGATGGATGAATGGTTAAAGGTGAAAGCACGGATCAATGATGGTTCTATTACACACACTCGTACTCTACAAGCACAGTCCAACATTCATGGAAGCTCAGGCAACAAAAAACAGAATAATTTCGCAACACAGACCGACTGAATTACAAACATGTACACGGAAACATGCAAATATTCATCTACAACTTTATCTGTTTATCTCTGTGTCTACCTATCTCTTCATCTATCCATCTATCTATCTATCTATCTATCATCATTCATTTAGAGTCCACAGCTGAACAAATGACTCTCCAAACATTTCCCACGAGTTCCTAGACTGGGCCATGCAGATTTTGTTAGATTTTCTTAGTAAGCATTTCTCTTTCCTCACTCCACCTCCAGTCTGGTATATTTCTTCAATATAAATTTGTACAGGTATATACTAATATAGGTATGAACAAGGAGTATTATACATCACTTAAGAACATATATACCGGTATATAAAATACACACACTTGCATCGACTTGCCGGCACATATAAAATTTACATTTATTTACCAGTAACACACACACACACACATAATGCAGTCAGCAATCAAAATACCCCAGCATTGGCTCTGAGGGCTGTCTGGCACCAGCAAGCCTTGTGGAATGCACACACACACGCACCCATATGCAGGCCCTCATGTACACACACACACACACACACACACACACATGCATTTCTTCATGCACACTTCTACTTGCCTCTTTAACACATGTGCACACTTCAATAATCCCACATGCACATTATTCACACTTCTCACACATATAATTATATTACCTATACCAAGAAAGAAACTACACATACAGTACAGTACGTGACCATGACAGAACCTATTATAAACGTTCTCTTTACTTTCTTGATATTTTCTGTATTTCTTGGAAGACGAAGGTTTACACGTTATTAACCAGAAGTATTTGAAGTACATTATCATTCTGGTATAATATAATTCTCCAGTGTGTTTGAAATAAAAATACAGAAACAACCCTTCACTGGCAGTCAAAGTTTTCTATATTATTTTTTTTTAAAGTATTCTAAATTAACAAGAATATAATGAAGAAAGTTTTAGATAATGAAGGAAGATGGTGTTAAATTTTCCTTATGTTAATTAAGAAATCTAAAAAAAAAAAAAAAAAAAAGATAACGAAGACAATTTTATTTAATGAAAGAAAATGGTCTTGCATTTTCTTACTCAAAATCAACAAAAAATAACGAAGACAATTTTAGATACTGGAGGATTTTGGTTTTGTGTTTTCGTGTTGGGCTGTAAGGCTATTTCAAAACAGAGACACATTAGAGTTTCTGGAAAAACACACAAGCAAACACACGGCAACATTGCAAGCAGCACCACAGTTGCATTCCTGTTATCGTCATCAGGGTACCAGATGTGGGTGTGCTTGGGACTGCATGCATGTGACTGACTGCATATGTGTGCTTGCATGTGAGCGTGTAAGTGTCTGTGTGTGTGTGTGCGTGCATGCGAGTGTGTAAGTAACGTTTGTGCTTTTGTGTGTGCATGTGAGCGTGTAAGTGACTGTTTGTGTGTGTATGTATATGTGTGTGTGTGAAGACTATTTTAAGCAACAGGACACCATTCTTTTTGTTCATCTGGTCTTGTTTCCTGGCATATTTTGGAGGAATCAAGACACTCCAATGTAACAAAATAGAATTACCTCCTTAAATCTGGAGCAACTGTATTTCTCCACTCTATGCCAAGCAACAGACCACATGCATTATTTTTGTCAACCCGAGTCTGTTTCCTATAATTATTTGGAGGAATCAAAGTACAAAAATGTACCAAAATTTATGCAATCTCGTAAAACAGCATCGAAACCTTGAACCAGTGTTAAGAAAATGGATGAAGAAAAGAATGGACCTTAACAAAATAAAAGTGAAAAAAAAAAATATTGTATATAAAAAAAAGACATCATGGAAGATAAGTGAGGGTCTTTGTAAAATTTGGCGCCCTCTGACCGTAGACTTTCATACACTGGTCTATTATTATTTTTATAGTTCTCGTAGTCTAGGCTTGCCAATCCAATCTGATGACATGATATGAAGAAATGACAAAAGCTATAGCCATTACTACAGTCGATGCTTCATTACGTACTCTCTCTCTCTCTCTCTCTCTCTCTCTCTCTCTCTCTCTCTCTCTCTCTCTCTCTCTCTCTCACTCTCTCTTTCTGTCTGTGTGTTTGTGTGTGTGTGTGTCAGTTCCATTCACACTAGAGACATTACTATACTCGATGCTTCATTACGTACCCTCTCTCTCTCTCTCTCTCTCTCTCTGTGTGTGTGTGTGTGTGTGTGTGTGTGTGTCAGTTGCATTCACACTAGACACACATACATCAGGAGGCTCATTAAGACAAGTGCTGACAGTCTTTATACATCTCCAACCCAGACACTACCAGCCACCCCCACCTCCCACTCACCCTCCCCTCCACCCCCACTCACCCTCCCCTCCACCCCCACCCAGTCACCCAGCTCCACCCATCCAATATCTGCTATTTGAATTGTGTTCCTAATAGACTGATGCCAACAAGGAGAAAAAAAGGAGGAAAATAAGAATAACAAATAAGAATAACAAATAAGAATAACAAATGGAAAGAATGAAAAATGGAAAAAAAGAAGGGGAAGATGAAAGGACAAAGAGAAAGAAAGTAGAGGTGAACATTTGAAAGAAAAAACGAAAGGAAAATATATAAAATGAAAGTAAAAAAAATTAAGAGTTGGGAGAAAGGACTATAAGGAAAGGAAGGTATAAGAAAAAAAAAGGGGAAGGAGAAATGAATATAAGTTAACTAAGGGAGTAAGTAGTACAGTGTATAGGTAAATCTGGAGCAAATGATTCCTCCAAACTATTCCAAGCAACAGACCACCATTATTTTTTGTTAATATGGTCCTAGCTGTTTCCTACATGGCATACTTTGGAGGAATCAGTTGCTCCAGATTTACCAGAACTGTAATATTCTCTTAATTAAAGTAGAAAACTAAAATAAAGAAGGACTACATAAAGTAAGAATTATAAATAGAGATAAGAGCATAACACAAGAGAATATATGAGAAAAAGAGAAGAGAAGAGAATATATGAGAAGAAAAAGAGAAGAGAAGAGAATATATGAGAAGAAGAGAAGAGAAGATATGAAAAGAAAAGAGAAGAGAAAATATGAAAAGAAAAGAAAAGAGAAGAGAAGATATGCGAAGAAGAAAAGAGAAGAGAAGATATGAGACGAAAAAGAGAAAATATGAGAAAAAAAGAAAAAGCAACTATGATATAAAGCAAAATGGAAAGAGAATCATACATAGCCAGAACAACAATGGTAGAGAGGGGGAGAAAGGAAAGAAAAAATGAGGCGAGAATAGGTTGTCAATTATGGCCCAACTAGTTTGTGAAGCGGACGAGGAGGAGGAGGAGGAGGAAGAGGAAGAAGAGGAGGAGGAGGAGGAGGAGGAGGAGGACGAGGAGGTGTTCTGTGGTTCAGGATATTAACAGTTTTGATGGCCGGGAGAGATGGAAAGGTAATTTATTGCCCACGGGAGAATGGAAGGGAGCCGCCCAGATGGAAAGACCAGAACGGAAAAATAAATGGAAATGAGCTCGTGGTGGAATGGTTGAATGGACGTAAAGACCAGAATGGGAAAACAAGTGAAAATGTTGATGGAATGGATGGATGTAAAAACTAGAACGGAAAAATAAGTGGAAATAAGGTGGGGTGTTGATGGATAGATGGGTGGATGTAAAGATTAAAACGATAAAATATGTGGAGATGAGCTGTAATGGATGAATGGAAATGGATTAGTAAAAATAATGGTGTCCTGTTGCTTGGAATAGTATGGAGGAATCAGTTGCTCCTGATTTACCAACATTGTACTTCCCCAGTCAGCTCTATGGTCAGATTATAAACCCTCTCAAAAATTATTCTATATTATTGTATCCTTTTTTCTGATACATTTGATACATGACTCTTCCTCGAGTTGACTGACCTTGCAAAAGAACACACACACACACACACCTACACACACCAAGAACACACACACACACACACACACACCAAACAACCTTTCCCCACTCCCTCATTCCTCCCATCATACATAAACAAACAATAGTCCCACCCCCCTACTTGTATGTATACGGGTATTACCAAGGCAAACTACCCAGACGTAATCAAACCCCTCCCCCCCCTTCCCCCTTGGAGTGAGTGAGTTGAATGAGTTATAGGTTCCTGTCTTGTACCATCAACAACGACAACACCTTATAATTTTATCTCCACCAACAACAACGGGAAGAAAATATAAAACTAACTACAACAATAATAATAATAATAATAACAACAATAACAACAAAAATAACAACAATAATAATAATAATAATAATAACAACAACAATACCAATAATAATAATAATAATAATAATAATAATAACTAGCAAAAATAATGGTGGTCTGTTGCTTGGAATAGCTTGGAGGATTCAGTTACTCCAGAATTATCAACACACACACAAAACTTTCTCCCTTTAATGGTTTAATGGTATAAGTACACGGTGCCACCCAATCACCCCCCACCCCATCACCACCCCTACCCCATCACCCCCACCCCATCACCACCCCTACCCCATCACCCCCAACCCCCCATGCACCACACCCGAGTATAATGTTAAAAGGTGTAGGCTATTATCTGGAACCAAACTGCAGGCTACACTACTCTTCTTATGGGATAATTTTAGTGAGGTGGACATACATTGGTGCTGGTAATGCCCACCCCGATCACTGACACACACACTCACACACACACACACACACACACACACACACACACACACACAGAGCTGAAACGTGATAGCTTGTCTGGTGGCAGGGAATAATAAACGCCAGAGTCATTCTTTGTGTGTGTGTGTGTGTGTGTGTGTGTGTGTGTGTGTGTGTGTGTGTAATAATCTGTTTGTTTCGTAAGTTTTTTTTTCCTTTAAGGGTATAATGTTGTATGTATGGTGACGGTTTTCGTGGGCACAGGTAACTCGTGTTAAATTTTGGCGCCCGGCAAAAGCAAAAACTAGAAAATGTCAGAAAGTTGCAATATTGACTTTGGAAAATACCTACAAAATTGGCACCCCCCCCCCCTATCTCTCTCTCTCTCTCTCTCTCTCTCTCTCTCTCTCTCTCTCTCTCTCTCTCTCTCTCTCTCTCTCTCTCTCAAGCAGCAGCAGCAACATTAACACCAGACAACCTCACGTGATGACAACTTTACCTCACACCTCCCTCACTCCTCGACATGTGTGTGTGTGTGTGTGTGTGTGTGTATGTGTGTGTGTACATACTCACTCCTCTACATATGTGTGTGTGTGTGTGTGTACTCTCTCACGGACTCACAACAGCTTCCCTAGTGACTCACACATACCTATACTCACTATATATATTCCCTCATGATTCGTCTTCATTTCCTTCCCTCACAGTATACAGTATAATAGTCTCTCATCCCTCACTCAATGCTGTATAACCATGTGTACTATGAAGGACCCTGTGTTTGTGTAAGTATGGGGACCTGGAGACTTCTGATTCCTCCTGAGTATACCACGAAACAAGCTTAATGTAAGATGTGTGTTTCGTGGCAATATTTGAAGGACTTATTTACCTCCAATTTCCTGACTACATCACATGGTCCTTATCGAGTGTACTATAAACATGTGTACTATAAACGTGCATGTGTACTTCTTCACAAGGCAATACTTACATTTACGTACACCTTTTGCTCCCTCATGTTATTTCAATCATTTTTATCTTTCATTTCCTTCAGATTACCTATTCATCAATTTCTGCTTTCTCTCTATTTACGAATATATTACCTTTTAACTATTCTCAATCTATTCTCTCCATTCTCTGTCCTTTCCTCTCCCTGTTCTTCCCTTCTCAATCTTCCTTTCTCCATCTTCTCTTCTCCATTTTCCTTCTCCATCTTTCCTTTCTCCATCTTCTCTTCTCCATCTTTCCTTCTCCATCTTTCCTTCTCCATCTTCTCTTCTCCATTTTCCTTCTCCATCTTTCCTTCTCCATTTTCTCTTCTCCATCTTTCCTTCTCCATTTTCTCTTCTCCATGACTGTCACCTTTGTCCCTTTTCCAATTCCCCATCACATTTCCCCCTTTGTTTATGACTGTCACCTCCATGCCCATCAATTTCTTCCCTTCACATCAATTTTTCCCTTCCATTGCCTCTCACCCTCTCCTTTTATCCTCTCTCGCTTCGTCTTTTCACTCTGTTTTCGTTCCGTTTTTCTCCTTTCAATTTTTCATCTATCTGTATCTCCCTTTTACTCTCTACTTGCTTTATCAAAACCAAATATGCAACTATTTTTATTTCTGAATCAATCTGTCTGTGTTAACCATTACCACATTTTTTTTCAGTAATTTAACCCTAAAATATTGGTATATAGTTTTTGCATTCATCTTAGACTAACAGCCGACGATTTTTTTTCTCGTCGGAGGGATGATCCTACTTCTGAAATTGTTTGAACATAATCAATTAAGAGTAGTTACCGTATCTAATGTAGGAAACTGGATGAAAGCTACCGATTCCTTCAAACTACACCAGAAAACAGAATCTCTAGGCATGAGACCAGAGGATATGTTTCATAAAGACATTTGGAGGGTAAAGCAGACTCCAAGTTCGTAAGCCACAACAAATGAGTTCCCTTAAACTTAACCATACTACAATATTAAGTAATTAAGATGAACAACTAAACTTCATCAACAACTAAACTGTAAACTTCTCATGCCTTGATCTAACCTAACCTGACCTGACTTAATCTAACTTGACCTTATACCTAACCTAACCGGACCTGACTTAATCTAACTTGACCTTACCTAACCTATAACCTATACACATAATTTAAAATGAACAACTAAGCTGCTCTCCCCTATATCTTAACCTGACCTGACCAAACCTAATCTGACCTCTGCCACCATCTTAAGGGGAGAATATACGTTTGGTACATTGGAGTGCCTTGATTCCTACAAAATATGCAAGGAAACAGGACCAAATTAACAAAAATAATGGTGTTTTGTTGCTTGGAATAGTTTGGAGGAATCATTTACTCCAGAATTACCAAAACTGTACTTCCCCCTTAATAAGAAGTAGATGGTATTTATACTGGCACTGACCTTGGCACAGTAGTCTACCCTTGGCACCTCTGTATCTTGTCCTCCCTCCCCCTTTTCTTCTTTGGTTTTATTCCCTCACTCCTTCCTTCCTTCTTTAGTGTCACTCCCTCACTCCCTCCTTCCTTTGCCTTCCTCACTCACTTCCTCCTTCTCTGGTCTTACTCCCTATCTCCCTCCTTCCTTAATTTGCTTTCCTCCATCACTCCATCCTTCCCCTACCTCCCTCCCTCCCTCCTTTCTTTGCCTTCCTCCCTCACTCCCTCCTTCCCCTACCTCCCTCCCTCACTCCCTCCTTTCTTTGCCTTCCTCCCTCACTACCTCCTTCCCCTACCTCCCTCACTCCCTCCTTCCCCTACCCCTCTTCCTCTTTTCTCCATTGCATTCCCTGTCTCTCCCTCGCCTGTCTCGCCTATAACATACCTCTCCCTCCTCCATCTGCACTTTTTCCCCTGTCATATTCTCCCTCATTCTCTACATCTCCCTATTAAAAGCCCCTTCTCTCTCTCTCCCTCCCCTCCATCCTCTTTTAGTTGTATCCCTCTTTCCTCCCTTTACCATATTGCCCTTCCTTCTTATCATAATATTCCTCTCTATTCCCTTTCATTAACTTAGTTCCTTTTCACTTCTCCCTCATTTTTTCTCTCTTTCCTTTTCCTTCCCCTCATTCATTCCCTCTCCTCCCCCAATCTTGGCATTCTCCTCTTCTCCCCTCTCACTTCCTCCTCCCCTCTCATTTTGGCACTACTCAGTCAGTACTCTCTCTCTCTCTCTCTCTCTCTCTCTCTCTCTCTCTCTCTCTCTCTCTCTCTCTCTCTCTCTCTCTCTCCCCTTCACCATTCACACCTATTCCCGCTTTCCCTCCCTCCCTCCCCCTTCACTGACAGACAGGCGACGACAGTTTAATGCTCTCCCTTCCCCCTCTCCTTCCCTGGTAACTTTCCCTTCTCCCCTTACCCCTCCTCCCTTTACCACAAACAGGATTCCCCCCTCCCCTCCCCTCTTATAGTTATGATTGTGTTTATGTCCTCCTCTCTCTCTCTCTCTCTCTCTCTCTCTCTCTCTCTCTCTCTCTCTCTCTCTCTCTCTCTCTCTCTCTCTCTCTCTCTCTCTCTCTCTCTCACTACCTTCAATTTTTACCCTGCCTACTTAATTATATTTTTTTTATCAAGGGTATAGAAGGAAGGAAGGAAGGAAGGAAGGAAGGAAGGAAGGAAGGAAGGAAGGAAGGAAGGAAGGAAGGAAGGAAGGAAGGAAGGGAAGGAAGGAAGGAAGGAGGAAGGTAAGGAAGGAAAGTTAGTATTGGTGTTCTAAGAGATCAATAGGAAAATAGTGACAGAGTATAACCGATGGATACTGTATAATATTATGGTGTGTGTATGTATGTATGTATGTATGTTCCTCTCTTTTCATTCTCTCTCTTTCCCCCTTCGTTCTCCTCCCATTCACCCCATCATTTCTCAGCCCTCGCCCTCATTCCCCCTCTACTCTCCCCTCCCACATCATTTCCCATCTAATGTTTCTATCGATATCATGTTAACCATTTTTCTGAGGCCGTTAGTGTAATATTACGTCGATTTAAGGACAGACATGAGAATAAGCAATCGATATTTTTGGGTCTCATAAGCGATCTCTCTCTCTCTCTCTCTCTCTCTCTCTCTTCTCTCTCTCTCTCTCTCTCTCTCTCTCTTTTAGTTATCATTCACAAAACCAACAATGTCAGTCCTAATGTTCCAAAACAATAATATTACAACTATCGAAAATTTACAACACTATAAAATATGATAAGAAACAAACTAAGATACAGGTTGATGTTCTTATGCTGTTTTAAGTTCACACACACACTCCTATCTTTCTGTTTTGTGTTGATAAATCTGGAGTAACTGAATCCTCCAAGCTATTCCAGGTAACAGAACACTATTATTTTTGCTCTTTTTGTCCTGATTTTTAGCATACTTTGGAGGAATCAAGGCACTCCAATGCACCAAAAACTAATTACCACTTTAATATTCTCCCACCTCTTCACCCCTTTTCAATTCTGCCAAAGCCCCCCCCCCCCTCTCCTTCATCATCCACCCACACACACACACACTCACCCATCCACCTACACCCGTTACCCTTGAGGCCCCATTCATTATATTTCCCCCATCAGCCCCTTCCAATTTCACAAAAAAAAAAAAAAAAAAAAAAAAAAAAAAAACTTGTCTCTCAATCGGCCCCCCTCAGTCCCTTCCAATTTCACCAAACCCTCCCCCACCCACTCTGTCCCCCCTGCAGCCCCTTCTAATTCTGCCAAAGTCCCCTCCTCCCACCCCCTGTCCCCCCTGCGGCCCCTTCCAATTCTACCAAAGCCCCCCCCCCTCCCCCCTGCCCCCCCCCTCGTGTCCCCCAGAGCAGTGACGGGCGTGCTAATAGAGCCGCAGACACCCTGAATTTTGTAGGTGTCCCGGGCAGCAGGAACTGGACTGGACTGGGGGGGGGGCGGAAAGTAGGTCAGTGTGGGTGTTGTTGTTGTTGTTGGACCATCACCATTACACACACACACAAACGAATACACATACACACACACACACACACAAACGAATGCACATACACACACGAACACACAAACGAATACACACACACACACATATATACAAACGAACACACATACTCTCTCTCTCTCTCTCTCACACATACACACACAAACACACACACTTTTTCTCGTGGTGTGGAAGTGCTGTTACTCGTATTAATAGTTCTAATTAGTTTTGTCGTTAAAGAGGAGAAATTCTCTTTGGTAAATTGGAGAGCTACAGATTGATTCCTCCATAGCTAAAAAATAACCTCAATGTGTGTGTGTGTGTGTGTGTGTGTGTGATTCGATTCCTTGTTACTGCATTACGTGAGTTGTTTGTTGCCGTCAGTATTATTATTATAATTTATTATTATTTTTGTTGTTATTTTCTTGCTATTTCTACATTTATTATTATTATTATTATTATTATTATTATTATTATTATTATTATTATTATTATTACGGTTATTGTTGTTATTTTCTTACTATTTCTACATTTATTATTATTGTTATTATTATTATTATTGTTATTTTCTTGTTATTTCTACATTTATTTACAACAACATTATTTAAATGGTTCAGTTTCAGGCACACCAATGACTTAATTAGAGGATTTATCGTATTACCCTAATTATTTTTTTTATTATTTTATTTTTTTATTCAGCCTAATTAATAGTTCACTTAATAATGCTCTGTAATTATGTTGTACTTAATTTAATGCTGCTTGATTTTTGTGATTATTTTTTCCAGTAACTAAATTTTCACATGGATTCAACTCATTTTGTATTAATTTGTATTTAATTTATAAATTATTATATACAATTAATCTTTGTATTCACTTGTATTCATTTTTGTATTCAACTCATTTTGAATACACCTCACATTTATTTTCATTTGTATTTATTTTTGCATTCAACTTATTTTGTATTCATTTGTATTTAACTTATTTTGTATTAATTTGTATTTAACTTATTTTGTATTAATTTGTATTTAACTTATTTTGTATTCATTTGTATTTAACTTATTTTGTATTCATTTGTATTTAACTTATTTTTGTATTCAACTACTCTGTGTATTGGATCATTTTTACTCAATTTACCAACAAAAATACAATCATTCGTAATTTAGCCCATCTGTTATATAATTATAATGACTATTTTAATGATGATGACGATAACAGGGATAAATATATAACAATTCAATTAGGTTATAATGATAGCAATTGTTTACACTCCATACCTTTGTTCCACGCTTGACTTCCATTTCTCTTCCACTCATCTATCCTCATTTATAATCTCTCTCTCTCTCTCTCTCTCTCTCTCTCTCTCTCTCTCTCTCTCTCTCTCTCTCTCAATCCAGTCTTTCCTCTCCCTTCTCTCCTCCTCCTTCTCCCCTCCTACTACTGTGTGTGTGTGTGTGTGAGTGTGTGTGTGTACCTTGGCCAAGTCCTGAGAGGGAAATCAAGGGTAGAGTGAGTGCTGCAACTTCACACACACACACACACACACACACACACACACACACACACACACACACACACACACACACACACACTCAAACACAGGCAGGTAAAGTCCACACCAAGATTCTCTCTCTCTCTCTCTCTCTCTCTCTCTCTCTCTCTCTCTCTCTCTCTCTCTCTCTCTCTCTCTCTCACCGTGTCCAAGAATCTCCCCTCATCCTCATATTTTCCTTCCCCTCATCCCCACAAGCCTCTCCTCTTCTCTCCACATCTCACAAATCCTTTCTTCCACTCGTCTTTTTTTATACTCATTATCAGACAGGATGAGTGTATGTGTGTGTGTGTGTGTGTGTGTGTGTGTGTGTGTGTCGTAAAGCATCTCCACTGTTACCAATTCAGCGATTTACCTTGCCTCGATATTATAAATTGTCAATACTTATAGGGAATTGATATAGGAGTTGAGTGTCTCCACGATAAGAAAGGAAGGAAGGAAGGAAAAAGATAACCAGGATAATGTAATGTAAGGAAGGAAGGAAGGAAATAGAAGGGAGTAGGGGGTCAGAGAGTCAGTCAGTAGATAGGGGCGGAAATAAGGAAGGGGTCAGAAGGCCAGTCAGTAGGAAAGGGCGGAAATAAGTAAGTAAGGAAGGATGGAAGGATGGAAGGTAGAAAGGGGCCAGTGTAACACTCAGTATAAAGGAAGGAAGGAAAAAATGAGCCATCTAGCCAGTCAGTATACAGGAAGGAATGAAGGTAGGAAGAAAGGATGGAAGGAAAAAATGAGCCATCTAGCCAGTCAGTATACAGGAAGGAATGAAGGTAGGAAGAAAGGATGGAAGGAAAAAATGAGCCATCTAGCCAGTCAGTATACAGGAAGGAATGAAGGTAGGAAGAAAGGAAGGAAGGAAGGAAGGAAGGAAGGAAGGAAGGAAGGAAGGAAGGAAGGAAGGAAGGAAGGAAGAAAGGAAGGAAGAAAGGAAGGATGAAAATGGATGGAAGGTAGAAAGGGGCCAGTGAGCCAGTCAGTATAAAGGAAGTAAAGAAGAAAGGAAGTAAGGAAGAAAAATATGGGTCATCTCGCCATTCAGTAATACTCACGGTGCGACCCTCATGCCATTCCAGCAGTGTGCGTCTCCCTGGGCGGCGACGGAGCGACAGTGTGTTTCCGGCAGACCCCCCCACCAATGCCTGGCCCCCTCCACGGCACCCACCGCCGCTCGCACCGCCTCAGGCATCCCCTCCACCAGGATACTCTCGCTGCCCCCGTTCGTCACTTCCTCCGGCACCTCCACTGGGGAAGAGATAAGGGGAATTGAGGGCCAACTGTGATGTATGGCAATCAAACAATATAATAATAATAAAAAAAGAAATCAAACAATATGATAATAAAAAAAGGAAATCAAACTATATAAAAAAAAAGGAAATCAAATAATATAATAATAAAAAAAGGAAATCAAATAATATGATAATAAAAAAAGGAAATCAAACTATATAAAAAAAAAGGAAATCAAATAATATGATAATAAAAAAAGGAAATCAAACTATATAAAAAAAAAGGAAATCAACCAATATAATAATAAACAAGAGGAAATCAAATAATATAATAATAAAAAAGGAAATAAAACTATATAATAATAAAAAAAAGAAATCAAACAATGTAATAATAAAAAAAAGAAATCAAATAATATAATAATAAAAAAGGAAATAAAACTATATAATAATAAAAAAAGAAATCAAACAATGTAATAATAAAAAAAAGAAATCAAATAATATAATAATAAAAAAGGAAATAAAACTATATAATAATAAAAAAAAGAAATCAAACAATGTAATAATAAAAAAGAGGAAATCAAATAATATAATAATAAAAAAAGGAAATCAAACAATATAATAATTAAAAAGAGGAAATCAAACATATAATAAAAAAAAGGAAATCAAACAATGTAATAATAAAAAAAGGAAATCAAACAATATAATAAAAAAAAGGAAATCAAACAATGTAATAATAAAAAAAGGAAATCAAACAATATAATAATAAAAAAAGGAAATCAAACAATATAATAATTAAAAAGAGGAAATCAAACAATATAATAATTAAAAAGAGGAAATCAAATAATATAATAAAAAAAAGGAAATCAAACAATGTAATAATAAAAAATGGAAATCAAACAATGTAATAAAGTAAAAATTAATACATTGAAATAGAAACTTAAAACTAAATGAGAAATGAAATATAAATAATTATAATATGTATGGTGATGTCATTAACCCTTATAATTATACGATTCATCTTCCTAACCTATAAAAAAAAAACCTGAACCTAATATATTACAAAAAACATCAAAATTTAAGTAAGATACATGCCACGATGTAAACAATGTCTGTCTATTTTCTTACCCCCCCCCACCGCACACACACACACACACACACACACACACACACACACACTCACTCACTCACTCAAACCTATAATGTTACTGTAGGTGGCTAATAAAATGTTGTTATGGGGGTATAACTATGGGAGTGTTGGTAAATCTGGAGCAACTGATTCCACCAAATTATTCCAAGCATCAGAACACCATTATTTTTGTTATTCTGATCCTGTATCCTGGAATATTTTGGAGGAATCAAGGTGCTTTCCTGTACCCAAAGTGTATTTATTACCCACTTAAGGGACCCTGTGATATAGTAAGAAAATTGGAGGTTACAGAGTTCTTAAAATATTGCCACGAAACACCACCTACAGGGAATGAACTTGTTTCGTGGCATGGTCAGGAGGAATCAGAAGCCTCATTATTCATACGCTAATCACTGCAGTATTCTGTTGGTGTGAGTGACGCTATGACTTTTCCTTCTATCCTTTATCTCTTTTATCACTTAACAATAAATAATAAAGTATTTTGTATTAATTTACAGTCAAGTAATGATAATGAAATACAACTTATATTAAACAGTAAAATATTGAAATAACTTACTATACTATACTTTACTATACTTGACTCTCCTCTCTCTCTCTCTCTCTCTCCTCTCCTCTCTCTCTCTCTCTCTCTCTCTCTCTCTCTCTCTCTCTCTCTCTCTCTCTCTTTGTCCCCTCAGTGTGGTCCTCTTTGTTGAGTCCTTTGGCTTTCCTAACTCAATCCTCTCCCTCTGACCCCATCACCTTCCTATCTCATCTTTAACGTCTTCATTTCATTTTTCCTTCTTTTCACTCTTTTCTTTTGTCTTTCCATCTTCTTTTTTTCCTTCGTTTCACTCTTTTCTTTTGTCTTTCCATCTTCTTTTTTTCCTTCGTTTCACTCTTTTCTTTTGTCTTTCCATCTTTTTTTTCCTTCTTTTCTTTTGTCTTTCCATCTTTTTTTCCTTCTTTTCACTTTTTTCTTTTGTCTCTCCATCTTTTTTTTCCTTCTTTTCACTCTTTTCTTTTGTCTTTCCATCTTCTTTTTTATAATTCTTCATCTCCTGTTTCCTTTCTATTCTTTTTTTTTTTTTTTTATAATTCTCCATCTCCTGTTTTCCTTTCCATTCTTTTCATTTGTCTCTCCTTTTTTTTATCTTCTTTATCTCCTGTTTTACTCTTGTTTCCCTTTCCACTCTATTTCTTTGCCTCTTCCTCTTTTTTTTTCCCGCCCTCTCTTTTATCATTCGTCAATATCCAATTTTTATATTTTGTATTTTCTTTTCTTTGTTTCCTCGTATTTTTCTTCATCTCTCTTGTTTTTCTCTTCTATTTTTCCATTCTTTTCACTCCTTTGTCTCCTCCTATTTTCCTCTCTCTATCATTCGCTATATCCTGTTATTTATTTCTTCTTACTTCCCTTAATTACCTCCTCTTCTTTCTCCTTCCTTTCATCTTATCATTTGCTATTTCCTCTTTTCTTCTTATTATTATTTCCTCCCATGTCACTCCTTTGTCTCCTTCTCCTTTCCTTCTCATTCTTTTTATCATTTGTCATTTCCTGTTCTTCTCCACTCACGTTACATTTCCTCCTTCTCTTCTTTTTCCCTTTAGTTTCTTCTTTTATTCATTTTGCTTCTCCTACTCCTCTATTCTTTCCTAATAGTTCCTCCATCTCCATTTTCATCATTGCTCTTCGCTCTGTCTATATATCTCTTCCTCTTTCTCTCTCTCTCTCTCTCTCTCTCTCTCTCTCTCTCTCTCTCTCTCTCTCTCTCTACTACCACCACCACCAATGCAGGGCCGATAAGACAAGGAGTCCACCAATACACACACACACACACCATCCTTTCCCCAATCTACACCACTCTCCCTCCCACCTCACACATTCCCACACCAATTCCTTGTTCACTACAAACACACAACACACACAGACACAACACACCCACAACACACAACACACACAACACACACAGACACAACACACAACACACACACAACACACACACACAACACAACACACACACACACACACAAAAGCCTTCCTTCCAATTTAGGGGGACAGAATAACACAGGGACAAAGCAGACTGGAGCAGAGAAAGGCAAAGTCATCCAATTAGCCAATCACAGGGCCGGATCCGACAGCCACCATGCGCCTCCTCTCAGCCAATAAGAAGCCAGGGTGATGGTAACAGGCCATCTTGGGTAGATATAGGGTATGAAGGGAGGGGTAAGGGTAAGGGGTAAGGGGAGGGAGTAGGGAATTGAGTGTGGTTATGGGGAGGGGTTGGGGGGAGTGGAGGAAAGGATAAGGAAAGTAAGAAGGACGAATGTTGGAGGTATACGGAATGGAGAAGAGGGACAAAGAGGAGCATGAAGGAGGGATGGAGGAAGAAAGGTAAGGAAAAGAGAAAATGAATTGATTGATTGATTTATATTATGTGTCATGGAGAAGAGAGGATGGATATGGGTAGGATAATGGAGGGATGGAGGAAGGAAAGGGGAGATGTAGGAAGAGTACAATGGAGGGAATGAGGAGAAGAAAGAGGATAATGAGCAAGAGTTAAGGGGGGACAGGCTTGGGGGGGGGGTTGGGGGGTGCGGGAGTAGGGGGACAGGCTTGGGGGAGGAGAGGGTCAGGTTAGGTGGTTGCGGGAATAGGGAGACAGGCTTACTACCCACCCCAAGCCTGTCCCCCTATTCCCGCACCCCCACCCCATAGTCCCCCAACTCCCACACCCCCTAAAGAGAGAGAAGGGAGGGTATACATTTCTTAAAGCGTGGTATATGCATGAAATTGTATTGTTAAGTTAATGAGAAAACTAGATATTGGTGAGTTTGTGGCGGAAAGGAGAGAGAGAGGGACTGAGATATCTTTCTTATAAGGACCCTGTGATCGTGTATGAAAATTGGAGGTGTCTTATTCCTCCTGACTATGCCACGAAACTAGGTCCTTCCATATAGGTTGGGTTTCGTGGCAATAATTGAAAGACTCATTTATCTTCAATTTTCTGACTACATCACAGGTCCCTTACTGTAAACTCAAGCTAGTCTTCCATTTCTTAACCTATAAATGACCGATTTATATCTCGAAAGACAAAAATACACATAGAGAACTTTGCTTATAAATTTTCTACCTATCACTATTCACTCGCATTGAATTCTTTTATCAGATGGACTTATTTTTATACGATATACAACATTTACAAAAGAACTTCCTGGAGTGTTTCTTGGAACAGATAAGGGGGAGGGAAGGGAAGAGGGGGAGGGAAGGGGAAGAGGGAGGAGGGAGAAAGGGAGAGGGGGAGGGAAGGGGAGAGGGGGAGGGAAGGGGAGAGGGGGAGGGAAGGGAAGAGGGGCAGGGGGAGGGAAGGGGAGATGGGAAGGGAAGGGGAGAGGGGAGGGATAATTAATAGGAGTATATGAGACGTGGTGGACACATGATAAGTGAGATTTGGAGACTGTGTGAGGAAGGGAAAGGGAAAAGAGAGGTTTGTAAAATGAGAGGGAAGGAAGGATGAAAAGGAAAGAGGGAGAGACATGATGACAGGGGGGTGCCAGTGTGAGAGAGGCAAAAGGAAGAGGGAGGGAAGGAGGGAGAGGAGGGGAAAGGAATGAGAGGGAAGGGAGAACAATAATGAGAGGGGGAGGGGGGAGGGGCAAGATCATGAGAGGGGGGAACAGGTTTCATGACCGTTTTATTGGTTCCAGGAATTTCTCTCTTCATTATCTCTCACTCTCTCTCACTCTCTCTCTCTCTCTCTCTCTCACACACACACACACACACACACACACACACACACACACACACACACACACCAGACTGCTTCACCACTCGCCCACACCAGTACAGGCCAGTAATCCCCAGTGCAACATTCTTACCATAACTACACCAGTCCACCCCAGGCCACACCAAGTCGCTGTGTGTGTGTGTGTGTGTGTGTGTGTCCGGCTCTGGTTGCTATGGGGGTCGGCACAGTAGAAGTAGTAGAAGTAGTGGTAGTACTAGTACTAGTAGTAGTAGTAGTAGTAGTAGTAGTAGTAGTAGTAGTATAGTAGCTGCTGTCAAGTCTGTGTGTGTGTGTGTGTTTATCGTGGTAGTGGTGGGTTGGCTCTGTGTGTGGGAGGGGCTGAACCAAGTAAATGACTGGGGTTAGTTTAGTTAATACATAGTTTGGTATAGACTGGAGTAGCCTTGTTGGGGAGCAGAGACGATAGCAAACCATGAGTGTGGGTGGGTGTGGTGTAGGTGTGTAATGGCTACCTATGTGTGTGGTTATATGATAAAAAAAAAAAAAAAACAGGCACAAGCACATACATACATACACAGGCAAGGTATAGTGTGTGGTGTAAATAATAGATATACATAATATTATACACACAGTCATACACAGGCATACAAGCACACCCAAAACACACAGACGGGCCAACACAACACATATAATACTAACAACCACTCACACATTCCCTTCAGACATGATAATAATGACTTAAGTTACCAATTACACACAAATATATATATAGATAAAAATAATCCAGAATTGTGAGTGGCGTTTATTATTCTATTCATCCCCTTCCTTTCTTATCATCCCTTATGTCTACCCTCTTGTTTATCTCTTTCCTTCATATTCATTGGCATTTCTTAAGGTTATATATAGTACACTTTGGTACATTAGGGTGCATTGATTCCTCCAAAGTATACTAGGAGACAGGCCCAGACTAATTAAAATAATGGTGGGTGACCTGTTGCTTGGAATAGTTTGTAGGAATCAGTTGCTCCAGATTTACTAACACTGTAGGCTAATATACTTCTCTCTTTAACGTCAACAAACACCCCCCACCCCACCCCAGCACCATCCCAGCCTATACTATCTCCTATCCCTGAGCTGGCCTGATAATGATGAGTGGCTGGGTGCAGTGTTGAGGGTAGCACAAGGTCACCTCTACCTGTGGGGTTTATTAACTATACTACCTGGCGACGCACTGGGAACACACCTCAGGCACAGACGGCCAGGAGAATACAAACGACCTACAAGAGACAACAGAGGGTGAGGGAAAGTATAGCAAAGAAGAAATACAAAGGACATCAATCACAATCTTATCTATTGGCTATTTTGGTTTTAATATTATTTGGTTTATATGGTTATTATTATTTGGTTTTATCTATCTTGTATAGACTGGAGTAGCCTTGTTGGAGAAGAGAGAGGATAGGAAAGTATAGTGTGGTGAAGGAAAGTATATTATAGAAGAAATACAAAGGAGGTCAAATGCCAGTATATCTATTGATCCTTGAGAGGTTGTTTTGGTTTTATTAAGCTCTCTTATATACGAGGGTGAAGGAATGTATAGTATAGTAGAAAAGAAATGCTTCCTCCCATCACCAATATTACTGTCACAGATCATACCAACACTACTACCACTACCACCACTACTAACATAACAACCGTTATCTGTCCACTACTATTACAACCACCACCATTGACACTATCGATACCACCACTACCACAACAATACCAACATAGCAACCACCATCACTCCACTACCATGACAACCACCACTGCCACTATCGATAATACAATCACCAACAACACAACTACCCCCACTGATACCAATACCAATACCAATACTACTACTACTACTACTACTACTACTACTACTACCACAACCAATACCACTCCACCACAATAACAACAAAAGTAGAGGCAGAGACTGGTTCAACAAGTGGCCTGCGGTGATTTCTCTCTCTCTCTCTCTCTCTCTCTCTCTCTCTCTCTCTCTCTCTCTCTCTCTCTCTCTCTCTCTCTTCTGCCACTATATCTATTATCCTTCGCTACTTCTATCCCTCTCCTTCATGTCTCTCTCTCTCTTTCTCTCTCGTGTGTTTCTCCTTTTCATATTCTTTCATCTCCTTTACTCCTCTATCTATCTATCTATCTATCTATCTATCCATCCATCCCAAGCCACCTGTAATTATCCTAACCCCCTCCAACCCAACCTTCCTTACACTAGATCTAGATAGAAGGAAAAATCAGTGCAATGAACCCATAAACAAAACCCAACCACGTCTTAGATTACAACATTACAATATCTTGGACAAACGAAAGGCAGACTAACCACTTTTTAATAACGTCACGAGAACATCTTCGTCGTCGTCGTCGTCGTTGTCGTCGAGTGATCCAAGGG
Source organism: Petrolisthes manimaculis (assembly GCA_034508575.1). NCBI lineage: Eukaryota > Metazoa > Arthropoda > Malacostraca > Decapoda > Porcellanidae > Petrolisthes > Petrolisthes manimaculis. The sequence goes on from JAWZYT010004257.1 coordinate 81,003, forward strand.
GTGGGGTGGGGTGGGGTGTGTGTGGGGGGTTTGGGTCTGAAGAGGTGATGGAGATTGGAGAGGCGGGGATGGAGAATGGACTTTTGGTGTCACATCCTCACTCTCTTTACCTTATTCTCCACATTCTCTCTCTCTCTCTCTCTCTCTCTCTCTCTCTCTCTCTCTCTCTCTCTCTCTTTCTTTCTCTCTCTCTCTCTCTCTTTCTCTGTTTTTGTCGGATCCTCACTTTCTTCACCTTATTCTCCACATTTTCTCTCTCTTTCTCTCTCTTTTATATGACGCCTAGAAACACATTGCTTTTTTAATATCTTATGGTGGTGTATATTTTGCTTTTCAATGTGTCGTGTATATTGTTTTCTCTGTTTACCTTCTCCTTGCACACATTCCAGTTTTCCAGTTTTCCAGTTCCCTTATTTGTGTACATGTTTACTTGTCTTCCTGGCCTTCATTCCTCTCTCTTGGCCTGTCAGCATTCCTTCCTGCTCTCCTGCTCACCACTCTCTCTTCCTGCCTACTGCCTGCTTGTTACATACGGCATATCCTTCCCCCTGCTAACCAACCAGTCTTCCTTCCTACCTTACTGCTTGCTGCCTTCTTGCCTGCCTGTGTACCTGCTTTCATATCATTATTATCCTAACTATTTGCCTGCTTACATAGTGTCCACCTGCCTACTTTCCTGCCTGCTTTCCTGTCTCTTCCAACCCCCACCAAGAAATACCCCCTCCCTGCCCTCCTCCAACCTACTTCTTCTTCTCTCTCTGTCTCCCCTCCACCACCCCGCCGTTTATTGCTTTCCTCCCCTCCTAACCCTTCCCATATTCTCTCTTTCTTATTATCCTCATTTTCATTTTCATCCTTTCTTCTTTTAATCTCTCTAATCCTTTCCTTCTCCTCCTTCTCCTCCACAGTGTCTTACTCTCTACTCCTCCATTTCCCACTCCTCTCCTTCCTTCCCCCAACCTTTTCTCCCTTCATTTTGCCATCCTCTCTCTCTCTCTCTCTCTCTCTCTCTCTCTCTCTCTCTCTCTCTCTCTCTCTCTCTCTCTCTCTCTCTCTCTCTCTCTCTCAGTATGGCAGGAGCCGGTCTTTCATCTCTCACAGTAATTAAGGATGGACCACCACCACCACCACCACAGTGTAGCTCCAACATCACCACCACTTTACCTCCTCTTTCTCTCTCTCTCTCTTTATCTTTCTCTCTCTCTCTCTCTCTCTCTCTCTCTCTCTCTCTCTCTCTCTCTCTCTATCTCTCTTTACCTCCTCTTTCTCTCTCCACCATCACTTTCTCCCCTCTTTCTCTCTCCACCACCATCACTTTACCCTCTCTCTCTCTCTCCACCACCACCACCACTTTGCCTTCCCTACTCTCTCCAATAACACCAACACTACTTTACCTCCCCTCTCTCACCCTTTATATATATTTATCTATCTTGCTCTGACTCCATCTGCTTCTATCCATCTATATACATTTATTAGTTTATTCATTTATCTATCTATCAATCAAAACATTTATCAAGCGATCCTTTTATTTTATACACTTATCCATCTCTGTAATTCTCTTTATACAACATAACTTTATAACTGTATATACTACTTTAAACTTATGAAAACATCACAACTAAAATTGTACTGTAATTCTTAGCAGCTAAAATAAATCGTGTTCCTTTTTATTTATTATTTAATCGTACGACTCCAATGTTATATTAATGTTCTCTGGCAACTGTAGGACGAGAAATAACACAACATACCATACAAAGCGAGATAGTTCCTTAAAAATGCACCGCCACCTGATTCTATGTAAATATATCGAACTGCAACACAACAACACAACACACTATGGAACACAACGTAGTTCTTTATAAATGCCCAACCTAATTCTATGTAACATTACCCAACTCAAACACAACAAACACACTATACAATACAACGAACAAAACTCTTCAAAACAACACCACTAAATAATACAACGTAGTGTACATACGAACCTCTTTATAAATTCACAACCTTAATTAATCTCTATAACATTACCGAACTCAAACATAATAACACTACTAAATAATACAACGTACAAAACTCTTCATAACACCACCACTAAATAATACAACGTAACATACATACAACCAACCTCTTTATAAATTCACCACCTTAATCTCTATAACTTTACACAACTCTCCATAAATGTGTTGACTCCACGTGGCAAGTTAATTACCACCGCTGGACGACGTCATATTGAGTAACTTCTGCAACAAGGTATAATAATTCTGCCTAACTCGGTGCATTTTGTGGCCATTTACTGTAACTTGTGGCTGTGTCTGACGTTCCTACCAATTATTCCTCACTTCCTCTTTCCTATTCTATTCTCTGTCCCTCTCTTTACCGGGTATCTCCTTGTTGTCCATTATCCCCTCCCCCCCCCCTGTCTCTCTCTCTCTTGTTTTCCGTTATCCTCTCTCTCTCTCTCTCTCTCTCTCTCTCTCT
>JAWZYT010004258.1:0-44301 GCA_034508575.1 Petrolisthes manimaculis
CCTCACATCACCCTTCTTTCCTCCCCTTACATCTTTCTTCTCTACCTATCTCCCTCCTTCCTCAACCACCTACCTCCTGCCTCACCTTTCCTCACTCATCTATTTCCTCCTTCCCTCCCACCTGCCTCATCCCTCACCACTCCTCACCTACCTGCCTCCTCTCTCACCACTCCTCACCTACCTACCTCCTGCCTCACCATTCCTCACCCATCTATTTCCTCCTTCCCTCCCACCTGCCTCATCCCTCACCACTTGGCCAACACCTGTTCTGCTTCTCAGCCTCTCTGCTCTCCCAGACTGTGGTGGTAGAGCCTCAACCACTGAGTCGAGTTGATCCCTGCCTCACTCTCACCTCCCTGTCACCTCCTGTACCTCGTTCTCCCCCCCCCCCCCTCTCTCTCTCTCTCTCCTTCCATCCCTTCCTCTCTCTCCTTTCTCTCCCGTCCCTTGCTTCTTCTTCTTCCTCCTCCTCTGTCCTTCTCGTTCCACTCTCCCTCTAACCTGCAGTTTATCCCTTTTTCCCTCCTCCCTGTCTCAGTCCCTCTTCCTGGCTCTACTCTCCCCCTCCCCTTTCTCTATTTCCTCTCTCCCCAACACAAACATTTCCCTTTCCTCTCCTATTATTCCATCAGTTTTATTTTAGCACAGTCTCACCCATACTACTCTTCTCACTCTCACTCTCCTCTTCCTTCCTCTCTCTCCTCCCACCACTCCCTTTCATACCACTCCCTTTCATGTTGCCATCCCTCGCTACTTCACATGCAAACAGTGGGATTCAGAAGTTCTCAACGGAGGAGAGTCAATCAGCATCTGTTTCTCGTTTGCTTAATGTGGCGACCGCTTCTGTTTGAAAATACTGGGATACTAATTTTTCATGTGATGAGAGATTATGTTCTGAAATGCGTAAAGAACAAAAATGATCATATTTCACTCAATCGGACAGATCAATGAATCTACTCGTATCTTCAACCGAATCATATGTGTTCTACTTCTCATTTTCCTTCATTTTGTTTTTTTCATCAACATTTTGGAATCGGATCTAGGACTTTTATGTTTCACTCCTCGGTTTTGATCTGTCATCTCTCTTATATATATTTGTGTTCCTTCTTCCCTCCACTCTCATTCTCTCTCACTCTCCTCCAAGTCACTCTCTTATCATATGCTTTCTATCCCCTCTTCTCTTCCCTTTCACTCTACACATCTCACCATCTGTCCTTCCACACCACCGTTACCTGTTCCTCCCTTATAGTTGTGTTGTCCTGGTGTACACAGAATTAGGCGGGGTTGCCAGGCGAAGGGGGGGATCAAAGTGTGTCTCACTACACCACACACACACACGTCACACACAGGGGGCAAGGAGGGAGGGGAGGGGGGGGCAATGCAAAGGATATATATATATTATATAATATATCAGTATCTGATCAAGAAGCAACAGGTAATCATATCACCTTCACTAATATTATAACAATTGTTGTATTCAGGATATTCCCTCACATCCCGTTTTCTGAAGTTGGGCACCAGTTGGAAAGTCTTGACATGAGTTATGTTGGTAATGTTCCAGACATCGGTATGAACATGAAGCCTTTCTGCAAAATCGGAACATATAATTTGCAGACCGGTATAATTTCATACTGACACGCTGGTTTAGAATAATCCCAGGATTTCAGTCAGTAAATTATTCTATTCGCTTTGGATAATGACCTCGCATGTTATCATGTGTTATATAAGTGGGTCTGAATGTGTGTGTGTGTGTGTGTGTGTGTGTGTGTGTGTGTGTGTGTGTGTGTGTGTGTGTGTGTGTGTGTGTGTGTGTGTGTGTGTGAGAGAGAGAGAGAGAGAGAGAGAGAGAGAGAGAGAGAGAGAGAGAGAGAGAGAGAGAGAGAGAGAGAGAGAGAGAGAGACTGGGTACCACAGGTGGACGGACTGGCCTAAGATGAGGTAAAAGAGGGGAGGACTGTGCTAACTTACCTGTGTTGTGTGTGTGTGTGTGTGTGTGTGTGTGTGTGTGTGTGTGTGTGTGTGTGTGTGTGTGTGTGTGTGTGTGTGTGTGTGTGACCGGAGAGGACCTGAACCCTGTTAATTGGAGAGGCTTAAGGCATTGTTACCGTGAGTCTGTCTTCATGATCACAACCCTCTACTCTTCTCTGTCTGTTCACTCTCTCTTCTCTTTTTCCATTCTTACACCATCCATCCTTCTCCTCTGTCTTTCTCATCTCATTCTCTTTTCTATGCATACTCTTCTCTCCCCTACTCTCCTCTTTATTGCTTATCCTTCCCCTCTTTCCCTGTCCTCTCCCTTCCCCATTCCCCTTCCTTGATTTGAGCATTAATTATTTCCTTCATTCTACTCCCTCCTGCCTTCCGTCTCCCTTATTCATCTTTATCTACTCCACCTCTCCTCTCCTTTAGTCTTCCGCAATCCACTGCTCTTATACTCATCCACCTTACTTCATATTCTCTATACCTATTCCACCCCACATTTACTGTTCTTCATTCCTTCCCTCATTCTACCAAATCAACAACAGATCTTCTCTAACTGTCCCTCCCTCTGCTTCCTTTCCTTCTATTTAACATTCTACCATATCCAATTTTTTTACGTCTCCTGTTGTACTTTTCGTCTCCTCGCCACTTCACAGTCTCTTCATCTCTTTCCTTGTATACTCCCCTTCTCCTTGTCTCCCCTTTCCACCCCTCCCCTCCCCTTGCATCTCCCCAAGCTCCCTTTCCTCCCTAACTTGTCCCTCCCCATGGAGACCGTGTGTCAGTGTCGCAGCGGGTGACAAACTTGTGAGGGCAGCGCTAACGATCTTTGTTGTGATTGTTTGTGAAATACGAGGTTGGGGCACCAATTCCCCCTCCTGTCTCCCACCTGTCACGTTTACCTTCCTTCCCTCCCTCCCTTGCCCACCTGGTAGTTCTCTGTCTGTCTGCCTGTCTGTCTGTCTGTATCTGTCTCTCTCTCTCTCCTTTTTCTCCCCTCCACGACCCTATGCCTCTCGTTCCTTTCCCCTATAACTACTCTCTCTCACCTTTCCTTTCTTCACCTTCCATTGTTCTCTGTACTTTTCTCCCTCTCCATCTTTTAACTCCTGCTTTCCCTCTCTCTCCTTTACTAGTCTTATTACCCTGTGCTTCTCCTACACTATTCCTTCTCATTATCTTCCACCACACTCTCTCAGCCCTTCTCCACATTTTCCCATTCCCTCCTCCACCTTCCTCTCCATGTCCTCCCACCCACCTGTATTACCCATGACGTCAATCTCTGTTACGTCTTCCTATCTCCTCTTTCTCTATCTATCTACATAACTACTTATCTATCTATATAAGCATTGTATATAATTATCTATCAATCTCTATCTATCTATCAATTTATCTATCATTCTATCTATCTATCTATCTATCTATCTATATATATATATATATATATATATATATATATATATATATATATATATATATATATATATTTATTTATCTATCTATGATTCTATCTATCTATCTATCTATCCATTTATCAATCTATCCATGGCCTTCATCTGACTGTCTTTGTCTTGGCATCCACAGCTCCCTCTAACCCATTCACCCCACCCACCCCACCACCTCTACCCCGGACCCCACCTTCCTCGTCTCTGATACCGTTATCCAATATCGCTTTCTGTGCATTATCCAATTTGCATACATAATTTTGCCGTATTATTTTCGTCTTATTCTTTCCACTGCAATAGTAATAACAAAGAAGAACTGCCATTCCTCGATGACGTTCGTTGAGAAAAATAGAGTAAAGCATTTATATAACGAACTCAAGGACTTATGAATAGGAATGAGGACGGGTTAGTATCAGAACTGCTGGCATGGGAAGGAGAGGAAGGAAAGGAAAAGGGAGGAGAAAGAGATGGGGGAGAGAGAGGGAGAGAGAGGGAGGGAAGAGCGAAAGTGATTAGATGAAAGTGGAGGAAAGAGGGAGAAGGAGGCTTAGGGAAAAAAAAAGTTTTGTGCAGAAGGGGAATGGATTGACGATACGTGTCACAACTAGAAGTGAAGTGTTACAATGACAGGTAATGTACTGTACAGCAGACAGATTGACAGAGCTGGAGTGTGAAGAATATTGGGTGTGAGTGTCTGCCAGTAGATAAGCGAGGAAGGAAGGGAAGTGGAATAATAGTAAAATTACTTTGTACGTGGGTTTCTTGCGATACATAAATAGGTATAGTGTATGAAGGTGAATAATATAATGAAAAAGCTTCATCTTGGGGAGGAAATACTGGTAATTGTCTCATGCATACAAAAATTCCATTTCATAAACTAGCCAGCCAGTCAACTAACCAGCCAGCCAGCCAACTAACCAGTCAGTCAGTCAGCCAGCCAGCCAGCCAGCCAGCCAGCCAGCCAGCCAACTAACCAGTCAGCCAGTCAGTCAGTCAACCAGCCAACTAACCAGTCAGGCAGCAGCCAGTCAGTCAGCCAGCCAGCCAGAGTGTGAGCAAGTTAGATGGACTTGAGTGTCAGTTCACGAAGCAGGTGGGCCATCAAGGTTCTTCCTTCAGTTACGTCGTGGAGTGAATACCAGACCTGGTGTATATGAGTGCTGTGCAAGGCGGTAAACATTACAGAGAGACCCCAAGGAAGGAAACACATATTGGTCACGTCCCTCAGGTTGGTGTTTACGTTGCACACTCCTTTTCTGCTGAAGGTGTAAAGTGATGAGAGTTTTGAGGTATATCACGAAAGCATTACGTTGGCCAGGGATGCTGAGACTAGATAAAATATAAACAACACTACGTTATTAGGTCGGAAGCTGAGTAATGTGTAGCGTTAAGATCTAAAATGAGGAACGTGTGTAGTTTGTGTTATTTACTTGAGAGTTCTGCTGCTGACAACAGAAACATAACGTGGTTTCCATTTGGTTACACGGGGATGTCTGCTGAGTAGGAAGGTTTTCATCACTCCCTCCTTCAAAAAATTATATAACTCTACTCATATAGCCTATACCATTCTCTCTCTCTCTCTCTCTCTCTCTCTCTCTCTCTCTCTCTCTCTCTCTCTCTCTCTCTCTCTCTCTCTCTCTCTGTCTGTCTTTTAATGTTCCTCCACTTTAAGTCCAGCCTTCCCCTTTCCCTCCAGGCCTAGGACCAAGCTTTGCGGGCAGGGGGATGAAGGGAATGAGGGGGAAGGTGTAGGAACAGCAATAATCCTCCTACCACACACACACAGAGAGAACTGGTGGTGGTTGTGGTGGTTGTAATAGTGATGGTGGTAGGTAAGAATGGTGGTAGTGGTGGTGGTGATAATAATGAAGATTGAGATGATGATGATGGTTGTTGGGGTTGAAATGGTGGTTGGTAGTTTTTGTTTTAACAGTAGTGCTGGTAGTGGTTGTAGTAATGGTGGTAGTGGTTGTAGTAATGGTTGTGGTGGTGGTAAAAATGGTGGTAGTGGTAGTGATAGTGAAGAAGGGTGGATGGAGTAATTAAAGTTGTGAGCTCAAGGGAGTGTGGGTAATAAAATAAAGGGAATAGCATAGATGGGGGAAGAAACTCATTGAGGTGAGAAGGAAAGAATGGAACAACAAGGAGGGAAGCTAAGGGAGGGATGAAGGAAGGTACTGTACTATAGATGGCGTGAGGGGAGCAACAACAAAACAATTAAAGGGATAATTATAGATGTAGGGTTGGTGGATGGATGTAAAGTAAGGAAGGAAGATTTAGGGATGGTTGAGGAGGTTATAAGGAGAGTAAGAGATGGAGCTATGGTGGTGGAAGTGAGTGTGGGGATGAAATGTGGTGGTGGTGGTGGTGTGAGGGTGTGAGGAGGGAGGGTGGAGGTGACGGTGGTGGTGGTGGTGGGGGAGGGGGCAATAATGGTGGACTTCCCGACACGCAGAACTCATTTCCCCCCACAGTCAACACCGCCTCGCCCTGCCTCGTGTGGTGATGAGGGCAAGGCAGGAGAGGATAGTAGGCAGGGGAAGGGCAGGGGAAGGGAAGGGGAAGGAAAGGAGGGAAGGGAAGGGAAATGGAGGATAGGTGGGAGTGGAAGGGAAGGGGAGAATAGTAGGGAGGGAAGGGAAGGGGAGGATAATACGCAGGGGAAGGGAAGGGGAAGGGAAGGGAAGGGGAGGAAATGAGGGAGAGAGGTTGGGGAAGTATTAGGGGGAGGAAATAACTGGGTTGAAGAAGGGGGATTGAGGGAAAAGGGTAGATGTGGAAGATGAGTGAAGAGGAAAGAGGAATGTTGATGAAAGTGGGAGTGAGGAAAGTGGTGAAGGAAAGAGAGGAGAGAGAAAAGATGGGGAAGATGTACAGAGAAATATGTGGGGAGTAGCAAAGGAAGAGAGATGGGAAGATAAATTGGGAGAGAAAAAAGGAGGGTGGAGAGGAGAATAGAAAACGAAGGAAAGTAGGGTTGGAAAGGAAAGGAGAAGAAGAAGGGTTATTTGACAGAGAATGAGAAGAGGTAAACAAAAGGGTAGAGAGGAGAAAGAGGGAAAATAAATTAACAGAAGCAAATAGAGGACAGAGAAGATGCAAACAATGGAAGTGGTCGCCTGGAAAACCAACCTTAAAGTCATCCAATCCTGGTCTGAATCCTCCAAACTATTCCAAGCAACAGAACCCCATTATGTTTGCTCTTCTGGTCCTGTTTCCTGGCATATTTTGGAGGAATCAAGGCACTCCATTGTACCAAAACCTAATTACCACCTTAAACTGTCAGGAAAGATAAAGATGTAACTATTGTCTCTACATGTATAATTGTTGACATAATAATTAATAAAAATTATATTACTCAAAACTTTCTTATCTATAACGTACTAATGAAGGAATTTTTTAATACATGTATATATCGATTATAATATTAGAATCATGTTGAAGAGGAAAACAACATTATTGTCCATTTCTGTACGGTACCTTATATCAAGAAAAAGAAAACATTCAAAATATGAAGATATAGGTACTCTGTTTATTGGTTATGAATGAAACTGTGGCTTTAATATTTCAGAAGTGATTCATCAGTGAACAGAATTGTGCCGATAATAAGTAAGAGTGTGTTTGGCGTGAGAATGTGTAATGACTGTGTGAGAGTTGTGTCAAGGACCGTGGGAAATTAACATGTTTAAAAAGTAAGTTCCATATGAACATGAGAAAGCGTTTTATACTTGAACAAGAAGACGTATCGTGGGAAATGGATACACCGTGAGAGAAAAAATGACAAATCTTGAAAACAACTGGACAGCGTGAGAAACCATTCACAATTAAAGGATGGCTGGACCTACCATGGGAAAAAAAGGAGTAACATGGGAAATAATAAATGCATAATGAAAAGAACAAGACAAGGGAAGGCCGAAATATATATATACCGGTATCTATATACTGTATATATACAGAGAGAGAGAGAGAGAGAGAGAGAGAGAGAGAGAGAGAGAGAGAGAGAGAGAGAGAGAGAGAGAGAGAATATAAACGACACACCACCGAGAAACAAAAGCACATCTAGGAAAAGATTTGCTCGAATTGCGCAGCATGGTATGAGACTTTACAAAAACGAGTGTCAGTAGAGCGTGCAAAAATCGTGCCAGATCAGCGAGGAGGAGGAGGAGGAGGAGGAGGAGGAGGAGGAGGAGGAGGAGGAGGAGGAGGAGGAGGAGGAGGAGGAGGAGGAGGAGGAGGAGGAGGAGGAGGAGGAGGAGGAGGAGGCGTGGGAGTGAGGCGACCAAGCAACAACGGTATAAGAGCACGTATAGGATGGCAAGATCCTGAAAGAGACTGGAAGGAATAGTGGGAGAAAGAAAAGACAAGGGGAGAGGCAGAACAAGAAGAATGGAGAGAAGAAGAATAGGAAGAGGAGGAAAAGCAGTAAGAGGAGGAGGAAGAGGAGGAGGAGGTGGAGAAGGAGGAGGAGGAGGAGGAGAAAGAAGAGGAGGAGAAAGAGGAGGAGAAAGAAGAGGAGGAGAAAGAGGAGGAGGAGGAGAAGGAGGGTCCATCCAGCCTGGTAATGACTCGGTTCAGTTCTGGTGTCTTTAGCTCTGAGGCCGACTCTCTCGTTAGAAGACTGGCACAGAGAACCAACCATGGCCAACACGGTAAAGAGCAAGGGTAAAGAGCAAGGGTAAAGAGGAAGGGTAAAGAGCAAGGGTAAAGAGGAAGGGTAAATAGAAAGGGTAAAGAGCAAGGGTAAAGAGCAAGGGTAAAGAGGAAGGGTAAAGAGGAAGGGTAAAGAGAAAGGGTAAGAGTTAGAGGGAAGGATGAAGGAGTAAATAAAGAGGGAAATAAGACCCAAGAGGTAAGGGTAAGAGAGGTTGAAGGAAGGGTAAAAAGGTGGAACAGAGAATACGTAAAAAGGGTATCAGAGGTGGAAAGAAAAGTATAAAGGAAGAAAAGGGAGGAAATAAGGAGGGAAGGAAGGGGAAGAAGGAGAAATGGGAAATGAAATGATGAGGGAAAGAACAATTGAAAAGGATAAGAGAAAGGGGGAGTAAAAGAAGTAGAAAGCGACAGAAGAAACGATGAGAATGAAAAAGATGGATGGCTGAGGCAGGAGAAGGAATAACAGAAAGGAGTAAAAAGTAGGATATACAGTATGTAAGGATAAGGATAAAAAGAAAACAAAAAGAGAGAAAAAAAAAAGAAAGAGAGCGAAAGAGATAAGAAAAATACTGAAGAAAGAGAATAGAGAGTAGGGAAGACAGTAGAAGGATTAAGTGAGAGGAAAATGATAGAAGAGTGAAAGTAATGGCAGACAGAAAGATGAAGGAAACAATTAGTTGTGATGTGAATCGAAGGAGGGAGAAAAAAAAGACAAATGAGGCAGAAAGATGGGGATGGGAGTTGGGGTGTTGGGGGGGAGGAGTGGAGGGGTGTTGGGGGGGAGGAGGGGGGGAGGGAGGAGGGGGGGAGGGGGGATGGGAGGGAGAAGAGGGAGGGAGAGAGAGAAAGGGATAAAGGGCAGGGCGGAGATAGCGATAAGGAAGGAGGGAGAGGGAAACGAGACAATGAAAAGGGGAAAGGTAAGAGGAAGGAAGGAAAAATAAAAAGAGAGGGAGACGGAGAGTAAGAGATGGAGATGGAGAGTAAGAAAAAAAGAGAGGAAGGGAGAGATGGAGAGTAAGAGATGGAGAGTAATAAGAGATGGAGAGAGTAAGAGAAGAAGAGAGGGACGGAGAGGAAGGGAGGGACAAGGAGGGAAAGGTCACATGTGCCTCTCTAATAACGAGGGATTAGAAGACCTTGCGGCGAAGTAGGCAGGGTGAGGGGGGAGCTGGGTAAGGGGTGAGCACGGCAGGGAGGGGCTGGAAGTATGAGAGGGAGGGGAAGGGGAGTGAAGATGAGGGAGTGAGGAAACCAGGGATAAAAGAAAAAGCAAGTGGAATAGAGAGAGAGAGAATGAAAAGGAAAGGGAAATAGGGTCATATAACTACAGGAGATTTGTATGAGGAGAGTTGGTACGAAAAAAGGCAGAGAAAAAAAGGAAGAATGTAGAAGCATGGCAAAATAGGGAAGGGGACATAGGAAGGAAAAGGTATGGAAGGAAGGAAGGAGATTCTACAGAAACATAGGAGTTAAACAGATGCAAACTTTGGGATGGGTGTGAGAGCAACGTAGGAAAGAGAGAGGATAAATGAAGGGATGGAGGGAGAAAAGCAGATTGTACGGAAAGGTTAAGAAAGGAAGATATAGAGAAAGTATAAATAAGGGATAAGTGTGAAATGATATATTAATATATATATATATATATATATATATATATATATATATATATATATATATATATATATATATATATATATATATATATATATATATATGCATATATATAAACACAAAATAATATTGAAATAACAGAAGACGATGGTACAATACGTGAAATGAGACTTGAACTTCTAATTGACGAATTGTTTATGAATACCAACTGACAAGCAGCGTGGAGGAATTAAAGGCCATCAACAGTGACTATGATTTCTTCAAGACCGAGAGAAGGTTATTCTCGCCTCTATGTTTTTTGTTTGTTTTTTCATGAGGGAAGGTGATGCAGTCACTACTATTATTATCAACACAAGGAAGGTCATACAACGCCATTATTTATATTTCAAGACAGGGAACGAGACACACGCTCAACTCAATAATAATAACAAAAAATCAACCCAGAGCGTCGATCACTTCTGGGTGGAGAGAAAGAAAAGGTTAAACACTCCCTGCAGGTGTCAGTATTCACAAGTCTCCAGGGAACAGATGGGAGTATCACCTCGTGGTCTATTCCCAGGATGATAACGCCGCCGCTTACAATATGTTTAAATGTGAAGACTTTATCTATTATATCATATTGTAATATGTATCTCGCTTAAATATGGAGATAAAATCTTAACTCTAAATGTGGTGTAAACTCATTTAATTGAACTCAGTCCTCCCTGGTTCATCACAACAATATTTGAATAACTGAAAGATTCTGATTAATAGGAATAAACATTATTTATATCCAGTACAGCCTAAGGCCAGCGTCAGAGATCAAACAACTAAATCATTGAGTTAAGGATATACAATCATTGCCACCACGTGCCTTCCCCGAGCCTCAAAATGAAAACAAAAGCAAAAAAATAAATAAAGAATGTAACAACAGCCATTCCTTGTGGTAAAATCTTTCTATACTTTGGAAAGCTGATAATATTGGATATCCCGGGGTGAGGTGAGGTGAGGTGAGGTGAGGTGAGGGAGCTGGGAGTGTGTTGAACCTGTTGCTCTGCCAATGATCTTAATTAATCCGATCAAGCGCCCAGTAACTTTGCTACTGTGAAAAATAGTTCCAAACCAGACTGACCAGATTGCCGTGTCATCCTGGATATCGTATTGTTAGGATCTCCATAACCGGTTGCGTAAACTTGACCCGTTTTACTAAGAGTTATACATACATACGTATATGCATACATCGGATATACCCGATACTTAAATGATATTTTATTGGTAATAACAATAATCAATGGTTTTCTTATTCAGAAGCTAAAATTTCCAATAATGAAATGTACAGTTTCAACCTAAGGAAAATATTTAATAGGCAACATTGAGTAGGAAGCATTATGTCATTGAATTGAGGAAACTGATTTTTCCAAACCTTGACCCCCGCACCCCACCCACCCAAAGAAAAAAAATAAAGAATAGCTGGACAGAGGTAACTTGTTTCTTGGTATAATCTGTAGAAACCAAAGACCTCCATGACGTCACCAAGAGCAACCAGCATCAACAACAACATTTCACCTGGGTATAACTGGTGTACGACAAGAGCACCAACAGAATACTACACAGCAAAGCAGCTTGTGCTAATACCGGTGGCATTACTTAAGGTGTTTAGTAATGACAAGTAACACACAAGTACTACACCACGTCTCCTCCCTCATTCAGTCAGGTATATGTGTGTGTGTGTGTGTGTGTGTGTGTGTGTGTGTGTGTGACTTTATCTAGACTATAGGGTACAGAAACATATTAAACCACGTTATGAAAGTCTACGGTAAACTCAACCCGTGTTTCATTTACTACTATGTTTATAATTATACTGATCCCGACTATGGTGATGATCAAGTACCTGGCGATTTTACTAGTTCTCTCTCTCTCTTTCTCTCTCTCTCTCTTTCTATCTCTCTCTCTCTCTCTCTCTCTCTCTCTCTCTCTCTCTCTCTCTCTCTCTCTCTCTCTCTCTCTCACACACACACACACACACACACACACACACACAGACCTTACAGATGAAAGACAAGAAAAATAACCATACCTCACACCCCAGAAATAAAAAGCTTTTACCTGATATAAATCGCACACTTAGATGTCCTTAAAACTAACAAAAAGAGGAATACAAACCTACACTTAAATCCCTGAAAATTGTCTCATCAAAAAGTTCCCTATATATATAATTATGTCCCACTAAATAATTTCCATACATTAAATAATCCTTCAAGTAATTCCCACACACACATACATAAATCCTATCAGTAATCTCCTAAAGCGAACAATGTGTAAGACGGCATGTGTGAAGAAGAGATAGTGACGCCGCGTGCTGGTGGTATAGGTCAGGTCAGGTCAGGTCAGGTGAGGTCAGGTTTGCGTGCTTGGAAGTGCTGCATTACGTCCAACATGCAGCGACTACTTTTATTGTTGGTCATTACGTGTTTCTTCTGTTTCCCTTGGCCACTAGTGTTGTGTTTGAAGAGGATTACCAGTATAATAAACATTGCCGTCTCAACATCAACACCAGCAGACAGACGCCAAGTCTACATTTATAATATTATACAGTGGAAAATTTGACACCCACCAGCCATCTCGTCTTTCATTCTCACACGCAAGTTTGTTTACGAAAATCGTCATCTGAAGGTGCTGAGGAAGTGAGAGGCTTTTAGGTCCCCCAAAATATATATTGCAAAACAAATTCCCCATCTGGTCCATCCAGGTGATCTGTTTGTTATGAGACTTTATGGCTTGGCGAACGAGAGAAACAGGTTTGATCTACACACCTCTGCACTCCACGACACATCCAGGGGTCCGGGTAATACATACATACATACATAGATCTCTGAGTCCGTAATAAGACACTCAGGTACAGATTATCCGACTGTTTCCCCCTGACACAACATGGACAAGGTATAATCCGACGCATTAGTTCACATTCCGGGCGAGGCGTTCTCTTTGTCATGTTGGATTATGCCGGATTCTCCTCCCTGCCACACTGTATGTATGTCTCTACAAACTACTGTAACATCATGAACTACACGACCAAACTCATTTTTATGTATGAACTCCCCCTTGTAATGTTTATGTAATGTGAATATTAAGCTTACTGTTATAATATCTGTTGCTAAAATATCTGCTAATCTTGTACTGTTACTGTTATCATATTTGCTTATTTTATACTTATTTAAACACACAATAAATTGCCACTGTATTTCTGCATTTACTGTAGAAATTACAACAAAATATATACAGTATATCCATTCCTATAGGATTTCTTACATTGTTGTCAGTGTGGGAATCCAAGAGCGTCATCCATTTCTATTTTAAGTGGTGATTGTCGTTGTTATGATTGCTGCTGGTGGGCGGCTGTGATGTGTTTACTTAAAGATGAAGAAGAGGAAGGGGAGAAAGAGCACACCAGAGTAAGTAAGAAATTAGGAATAAACAGAAAGGAATGAAGGAAAATGGAGAAGGAATGGGAGATAAAACATAAATAAATTAAGGGTATTACTGCTATTGTATGGAGTAAATTGAAAGAGAGAAAATGGAGTAAAAGTAAGAGGGTAACAGTGAGAAGTAAGAGTGAGAATGTGAACAAATGTAAAAATAAGAGAATTGAGGAAAGCGAAACGAGAAGAAAGACGAAAGTTGGGACCAAAGAATAGCAGGAGATAAGACAACGAACGAGGCGTGATTAAATGCAAACCAGAGAAACAAGGAAAGTTGTAAACGAATACCAACAAAAACCAAACACGAGAAAAATTAAACTGAGAAGAAAGACGACGGAGAGAGAGAGAGAAATGTGTGTGTGTGTGTGTGTGTGTGTGTGTGTGTGTGTGTGTGTGTGTGTGTGTGTGTGTGTGTGTCTGTGTGTGTGTGTGTGTGTCTGTGTGTGTGTGTGTGTTCAGGTGTGTGTGTGTGTGTGTTCAGGTGTGTGTGTGTGCATGTGTGTGTCTAACCCTCATAGCAAAAAAGAAGCGAGAGAAATAAAAAGGGATTAAAGATCGAAGTTTGTGAAGTAAAAACAGAAAAAAAAGGTAGAGGAAATTAAAGAAAGGGCCGAACTGACACACAACAAACTAAAGGTCGTGAAAAGGGGGACGTGGGAAAAGAATGTTAGTTCGGGAAGAAGGGGACGAAGAAAAAAATGAGGGGAGGTGGGGTAAGGAAATGACTGAGAAGAAGGAGTAGGAGGGAAAAATGTAAGAGAAAAACTATCACAGGAGGAGGAGGAGGAGGAGGAGGAGGAGGAGGAGGAGGAGGAGGAGGAGGAGGAGGAGGAGGAGGAGGAGGAGGAGGAGGAGGAGGAGGAGGAGGAGGAGGAAGAAGAGGAAGAGGAGGAGGGAAAAATGAAAGAAGGTAGAGGAAAATTATCAGAAGAGGAGGAAGGAAAAATGAAAGAAGGTAGAGGAAAAATATGAGAGGAAGAGGATGAAAATGGGTGTGTGTCTACATGTGTCCCCTTTGGTTGTTACCCTTTGTGATGTAAATGTATCAGAATCAGACAAAGAGACGGGCCAAGGTGGGGAGGAGTGGGGAATGGAACGAAATGGTGGGGAAGATGAGTGTGGGGTGGAATAGGGTGGGGTGTGACGAGGAGAGGGTGCATGGGGAGGAATTGAAAGGTGAGAGGGGAACGAGGATACTTGTGAGACAGACCGACAGACAGACAGAGATAAATAGATAAGAAAAGAGGAAAAAAATTGGGGAGAAGAAGGAAGAAGAAAGAAGGGATGGAGACTGGGTGCTGGTCTGAGAAGCAATACCTTTTTCTCTGAACACTCCTTAGTTTTTGTAATACTTCCTCCCTCTCCCTTCCCTTCCTCACCCACCCACTCCCTCTCATCACCCTCTATCTCACTAAGCTTATCATCCATCCACTACATCCACTTGCCTTCCTACACATCCACACACTCACATCCCACTAAGTTCCTCATTCACCTCTGCATTCCCTTACCTGCTTATCTACTTGTCCAGCGGTTGTCACACACATGAATCCACCAACCAACCCCTGAGAATAAAGAAAAAAATGGCAGGGAAGGAGGAAAGAGCTTGGCAGGGAAGGAGGAAAGAGCTTGGCAGGGAAGGAGGAAAGAGCTTGGCAGGGAAGGAGGAAAGAGTTTGGCAGGGAAGGAAGGTTGGTATTAAGGCAGGATAGTTGGAGAAAAGGGAGGAAATTAAAAGGTCACAGAAGGGAAGGTTGGTCAAGGAGGAAGGTGGGGGGAGTGAGGTCAGGGAGGGATGGAGTGAGAATGGTTTGGAACAGGTCATGTCAGGGAGGCCAGCGAGGTAAGGAGGGGGGGGGAGGTGGTGAGGGGAGATCTGGGGAGTGAGGGAGAAGAAGGGTGAAAGAAAGAGAAGTGTCTAAACATCAGATGGAATGGGAAGGAAAAAGAGGCTCGGTGAGAGATGGAGAGGAAGGCATCGTGGAGGGAAAAAATAGATGGGGAAAGAAACGTGAAGAAAAAGTTGTGCCGAAGAATGAAAGGAAGGAAAGCGAGAAAGAAAGAGAAAATATAAGAAATACATAGGAAGAGAATTTGGATAGGGTGATTAATGAGGGGAAAAACTTGTACCGGAGAATGAAAGAAGTCAAAGCGAGAATATATAAAGAAAAATAAACGTAACTGAAGGAAGGGAGAAGGGACGGATGGAAAAGGTTGAATACGTTCAGAGGAGATAAAGTGAAATATCAGAAGCGAGAATAAGAGGACGAAATGATAAGGAAGGGAGATAAGACAGAGAAATAGGAATGAGAAAAATGTAACTAAAATCGTACTATAATTTGTTTGTCTTTGATACATGTGTTTGTTCGTCCGTTCTTCCGTCCCTATCATTTAGGGAGCAGAGTCAGGTTGTGAAGAGGCAAAGGTATAGGTGAGGTTGAACAAGGTATGGTTTGGAGGTGGGTTGGTTGAGGCAAGGAGATGTACGGTGAGAATTAAGGAATGGATGATGGGGAGAGACGAGAATAATGGTGGTGGTGGTGATGGTGGTGATGGTGGTGGTGGTGGTGGTGGTGGAGGTGTTGGTTAGAGGTGAAATAAAGGAGCTTCCTAAACTTGTCTTCCCTCTTTTCCCCTCACCTTCCAAATGCTTCCCCCTTCCCTCTTCTCTCTTATCTCACCTTACTTAACCCTCTCTACGTTCCTCTCCTTCCACTTCCCTTCGCTCTCATTTTCTCCCTCCCTCCTCCACCCCCCACCTCAGCCCCTCCCGTTTCTCCTTGCCCTCGCTTTCCTTCCTCCAGCCACCATTGTTTTGCTCACTCAGGAATGCAGGCAACGTCTTCGGTAATTGTCTCATTAATTCTTTGTCACGCCTTTCACACTTTCTCTAACAGTCGCTTCGTAATGGGGAGGAGAGGGGAGGGAGGGGGGAGGCGGAGAAGAAAAGGGGTGTTGGGGCCAAGGTAAGGTGAGGAGGGAGGGATGTAGAGGGAAGGAGAGGTGTAGAGGGAAGGAGAATAGGTGTGGAGAACAGAGTGAGCTGAAGGGAAGTGAAGAAAGGAAGCGAAGGAGGGAAGGAGGTTAGAGAAGGAAGAAACAGCATTGGAAACAAGGAAGAGAAGTAGAAAAGGGAATTAAGTTATGATGACACCTTAAAAGTCATATATACCGAGCTTAATTTCACTCAACCTTACGTGGCATTCCTTTAATATACTTGTCCTAATCACATCTGGCTTGACCTAATGTAACAGAAAATAATATAAAACATAAAGCATAATAAAAGTACTTCACCAACCCTTTGATGAAAAATGTCCATGTCCCGCTAGAGACTCGAAGGAAGAGAGGTGTGGAAGAAGGAAGGCGTGAAGGTGGAAAGGTACAGAGGTGGAAAGATGTATAAAAGTGGCGTATGAGAGGTGTGGAAGAAAAGAAGAGTGAAGGAAGTGGAGGCAGAGACACGTAAAGGTAATGAGGTGTGGAGGAGGCAGATAGAAGAAAAGGAGGAGGAGGAGGAGGAGGAGGAGGAGGAGGAGGAGGAGGAGGAGGAGGAGGAGGAGGAGGAGGAGGAGGAGGAGGAGGAGGAGGAGGAGGAGGAGGAGGAGGAGGAGGAGGAGGAGGAGGAGGAGGAGGATGAGGAGGATGAGGAGGAGGAGGAGGAGGAGGAGGAGGAGGAGGAGGAGGAGGTACAGTATCGACTATACCTGTGCTCTACTCATATTCAAAATTGGCCTGGATAAAAATGTTTGCATCAGGTCTCTATTTAGCCAAGTTCACGCTCCAACAGTTAGCCAGCGCCGCGTCACTACCTTTTATAGTCCATTTTATGATCCGTTTTATATCTTTTTATTGTTCTCTCTCTCTCTCTCTCTCTCTCTCTCTCTCTCTCTCTCTCTCTCTCTCTCTCTCTCTCTCTCTCTCTCTCTCTCTCTCTCTCTCTCTCTCTCTCTCTCTTCTCTTTCTCTCTCTCTCTCTCTCTCTCTCTGTCTGTCTGTCTCTTTCTCTCTCTCTCTCTCACTCTTTATCAGCATGTATTTCTTCATTCCCTCTCTCACTACTCCCTCCACATGCCCCCACTCCGTCCCCGCCAAGCCTTCACTAGTTTAAAGAGTTTGGAACGAATACTTTCAGAAGGGGTGAAATTGACCCCTTTTAGAGCTCACGATACATTGCTATTACTATGCTTTCGCTCTCACCCCCCCCCCCTCTCTCTCTATCTATCTATCTATCTATCTATATATCTATCTATCTATTTACACACACACACAGACACGCATATATATATATATATATATTGTTCCCTGACTGAAAGCTTGTTCTTCCCTCACATTTTTCACATTGTCCCTGGTTTTCCTGTTTTATGTATTTCTCCTTCATACTGTCTCTCGTGTCCAATTCCATCTTCTTTAACTCCATCTATTCTTTTCTACATCCGTCTTTCCATCCCCTTTTTCTTTGCCCCATTCTTCCCTCTCTCATCCCTTTCACTCATCGACAAGGAACCTTAACCCAAATGACTTGAAGCAAACACCTGGTGAAGGCCTAGAGTGAAGGTGTAGTATCAGGGAGTGCTTGGTGTACAGGTGTATGGTGAGGGAAGTCGAGTGTGGGGATGTGAAGTGCAGATGTAGTGTGGAGGTGTGTGTGTCATGTGGTGTGAAACGAGGCTGTGGAGTTGAAATGTGAGCTAAGATGTGGATGGTAGGGGATGCAGAGCGGAGGTGTGAGGTGAGAGGGTGAGGATGGAGGTTGGGGGTGGGGTTGGGGGTGCAGGACCAACTCAATTTCAACTCTATCGGATCTTGAAGTCTTTGCAAGGAAAACAGTGAATATCAAAGCCGGCAGGTGGAAGAGAGGTGTGGAGGAGGACAGGCGTGAAGGAGGAAAGGTGTTTGAAGGAGGAGAGACGAGGAGCAGAAAAGATGAGGAGGACCAGTAAGGATGTGGAAGAGGAGATGAGGTGAAGCAGGAGATGAAAGATGAAGTACAGGGTAAGATGAGAGATGAGGATGGTGTGACAGATGAAATGAGATGATATTATAGATGACGTGAGATTAGAACATAAACAAGTGCTGTCAAGACAAAAGTAAGAAAGTGTATTGATGTTATGAGCAGCGGGTGTTATACCGTGGAGGAGACACGAGTGCAGAGGGTGGGAGGGGGGAAGGGGAGGAGATGATAACAGGACGGCATGCAGGGAACATACCATGATAAGGAAAAACAAGGAAAGTAAGAGCATGGCAAGACTGGGTTGAACAAAATATGGAAGGGAAGGTATGGCCAAGGCAGGGGACGATCGAGTCAATAAGAAATGAGGAGGAAGGTTACTAAGACCTGCAGACATCATACAGCAGGACCGTAAAGGCTGAGGTGGTGTATATCCTGCCTACAAGGTGGCCAGGATGATGGTGTATATACTGCCTACAAGGTGGCCAGAACCATGTGTATGACGTAAAGACTTAAATAGAATGTGGTGGGGAGGTCAAACTTAGGGTATGGGGTGGGGGTCGGGGGGTAGATGAGGGGCAAGTACATTAGGGGGAGGGAGCAAAGGGTGGGCCAGACTCATAACACGAACCAAATGCCCATGAGACATGTCAGTGTGTGTGTGTGTGTGTGTGTGTGTGTGGAGGGGGGGGGGAGGGAAGTGGGGCAGTGTGGTGCCGCCTCTGGACCCATGGGAGATCAATGAGAGGGGCTGGTGCCTGACCCACTAGAGACCTTCCCTCCACGTGATGTGTGTTTGTCTGGTCGTCAATAGTCAGTATAGTCTGAAAAGGTATATGGAAGGTATCTACATGAGAAGCGGCTCCTATATATATAACTGGAGAATGGTTACTAACTCACTAATGAAATGTGACACTGACTCTGATAACTAATCCTATTCCCCTTTGTGAAACCTCCAGATTTGAGATGTGACCTAGATGAAGGCCTGGTGTGTTTAAAGCACATGGGAATGGTATAAGGTCATCCATCCCTGTGTGGGCAGGATGAAGGCACACGAGTGAACAGGAGGGGAAGAGTTGCAGACAGTACCAAACATCTGGAATACACCATGGGAAGGAGGGGAGGGAGGTACAAGGTCATGATCAGGTTTCCTCTTCCCCAAGGACCTGACCCTCTAAACCCTTGGCTGTCAGGTGCCAGGGAGAACTTTAGGACGAACATTAAATATTGATAGTTTCGTCCTCTCTCTTACATCACTGTCCCTGTGGACCATCACCCTCCCCCAATCCCGACCAGAGAGTGTAAATGTTTGGGAAGCTTCAAATGAGTGAGGACGACTCTCATAAGTCAGGTAACTTGTGTCCAAACTCTGGTGTCAGAAGGTTGACTGCAGTAAGTTTTGCGGAGGAAAGACTTTACGTACCAAGGTTCGACACTTTTGGTCTTGTCCAAATTGACTGAGGGAAGGTTTGACTTACCCTCAAGGTGTCATGTTACCTCGTCTGGTCATTATCCTTCTTACTATTCTCAGTCGCACCTTCCTTAATTAACAACCGCCATTTGTATTGTCTAACCAGATATACCTAGAAAAAAAAACATTAAGGAAACACACCTTTTTTTTCCTTTAATGTAGTTATCTAAAAGTAATTGAATATTTTTGGAAAATATCCCACAAACAGTAAAAAGCATCCCTGTCTGCCGCTAATGTGACCTAAAGATATTTTCCGACACATAATTAGGAGGAGTTGTCTGTGAGGCTGCTACATGACCACCCACCTGACTCACCACACCAAACCTGAGGTCACAACAGGGGGGCAAGAATTAGAGAAGAGGAGGAGGAGGAGGAGGAGGAGGAGGAGGAGGAGGAGGAGGAGGAGGAGGAGGAGGAGGAGGAGGAGGAGGAGGAGGAGGAGGAGGAGGAGGAGGAGGAGGAGGAGGAGGAGGAGGAGGAGGAGGTGGTGGTGGTGTGACAGTATATGACCACTCTCTCTTCCTCATTATACATTCCTTGCACATTCTCCTCTCTCCTATCTTCTCTTCACTCCTGTTATTCATCTTATACATTGTTTAGTTTTTCCACACACTGAAACGCTCACACATACACAAAAACACAAACATTTTATATATATATACTGTATATATATATATATATATATAAACTCACACGTACATACACATACAAACAAGCACACACACACACGCATACAAACAAACGCCAACACAAGACACACATCCTCCTCCACAGCCATCCACTCCATTCCACCATCCCAATCCAAGGGAGGTGTTTCTCCTCATTAAACCCAGCAAGTAGTGCCAAATATAACCCACCACTTCCTCCACCTCGGCTCTCCACCCCATCTGACATCAAAAGTCTCCACACCTCGCCAGTCCACCTCTCTCCCAGCTGACGTCAGTATTACTATATCCATCTCCAAGCCAAGCAAAGGTTTCCACCCCAACTCTCAGCTAACCTCTCCACTCCAACCCCCAGTAAATGTCTCCAGCCCAACCGCCAGTAAATGTCTCCAGCCCAAACCCCAGTAAATGTCTCCAGCTCAACCCCCAGCAAACGTTTACTTCAAGATCTCTCATCCAAATATCCGGCCCAATTCTGTTACAATGGTTTAAATTATTAAGTCCATTGGTGTTTCACTTTAAATTTGCAAATAGTTCTTACAAAATGCATAATAATCGGATGTCAATGAGACTTAGTTAAATGAGCAAATCCTGGTCGACAAAAATACACGTCATAAATCATCAAATTATAAACAATAAAAAGGCACTTAATTAAAACAACGAGGTTATAAGAGTATGCTGCATGATCCTCTGATATTCGTACGATCATTTACTCAGACGTCTTGAGGAAAGTTTGTATTTCTCTTAAGAACCTGTGAGAAAAAGAGATGATGGTAATGAGAAATTGGTAAATACACTGCAAGGCAAAGAGGAGTCAGGACGAACGAGGGCTGCCTGATGGTGATGGTGATAGTGGTGGTGATGGTGGTGGTGGTGGTGATGGTGATGGTGATGATTGGCAATGATCGTGAGGACTAATATTCATGGAGAGGAAGAGATTGCCGACTGCTTAGCTGGCTGGTTGACTGACTGACTGGTTGGCTGGTTGTCTGACTGGCTGGTTGTCTGACTGACTGGTTGGCTGACTGACTGACTGGCTGGTTGACTGACTATCTGGCTGGCATGGCTGGGTATCCCCGGCACCTGGCCTCGTGAGTGTCAGCAAATTAAACCTTTTCTTTAACCTTTTCACTACGAGGTGTTGACTGTCGGTACACTCCCAAATTCCTTCTATTTCAGGACACACTTGGAGTGTTCTGACGCAGCACAAGACGCGACAAAACTCTCAACACTTCAAGAAATCGGTGCGATGTGGTACGTCGAGAAGAGGTAAAAAGCTTCAGCCAAGCCTGCCCTGAAATATTTTGTGGAGTGATGGGCGGTGGTTGGTACACTCGGGGTCGAGGAGGCACTCTGATTGATTGACTCCTCCTCTCGTTTACTCTCTGATTGGCCTGGTCGCATAGCACGGGGCTGATTCCCGGGGCACTGCAACTTATTTTCTGCCCAAGTGAACTCTAAGTAATCAAGAGTCCTGCTGGTTTCGCCTCTTGATCTCCTCCTCATCCTCATCCTCCTCCTCCTCCTCTACTTTCTCCTTCCATTCCTCAACCTCTTTAAGAAATATTGTCAACTTCATCCTATAGTCTGATTTCATAGCTTTCTCTTTCCTTCCTATTTCTTACTATTTATTACTGTAATTTATCTTGCTACTTACCTACCTATATGTCTATAAAATATTATCATATTACAGTATTATTATTATTATTATTATTATTATTATTATTATTATTATCATTATTATTATTATCATATCATTATTATTATTATTACTATTATTATTATTATTATTATTATTATTATTATTATTATTATTATTATTATTATCAATATTACTATTATGATCATCATCATTTTACTGTATTACTAATACAAGTACATTTTACTATGACAACTCTTTATTGGTGGTGATGTTACTATGATTATCATAGTAATGTGTGGATGGTGGTATTGTTATCCCTATCCCTATCCCTCCCTCACTCCCTCCTTCCATCCCTACTCTTACTCGTCACTGTCACTCAATCCCATAATTTAGAGGACTGTGATTAAATGGAGGCATGGCATTCTTCACTCGTGCCTGATGATGGTGGTGGTGATGGTGATGATGGTGGTGGTTACTGTGTGGTTACTGTGAAATAATTTTGCTGATATATTGTAGGTGGTTTTTGGTGTCATATGGTGTGGTATAACGTTGATATGATATGGTATGGAATATAGGAGTGGTATTGGTGTGATGTGGTGTGATGTGGTTAATGCATGGTTGTGAACAGATGTGATGTGGTCATAACTAATTCTACTTACCTTCTGGTTGTGTTTACTAATAATAAGGTTAGGTGGTTGTAGTCATACCTGGTAATATTGTTGTAGGTGTTGGTTGTACAGATTTTATAGTTGTAGATGAAGTAGCACTTGTTGGATTTGAAGAACTTGTGAGTAAAAGGACAAGTATCTGTTGTGTATCATCCAGCAACTGTAAATAAAGGAATATTATTGTTGTTAAGGTCGAGTTTTGTATTATACAACTATTTATAATACAAATAATGTGAGAAATGAAGTCTGGGTGGATTAAATTAGCGTTTAACATTAATATTTGTATTTTGATAAATATTACGGTATACAAAGTACGTATTACGGTATAAAAATGCACGGCAAAAACACACAAATATGGCAATGTTGAACCGAAAATCGACCAGCATATATTATTATCCTTTGTTTATTCCAATGGAGAATTTAGTCAATAGTCTGGTTCCAACTATATGATAAACGTAATTGAATTGAAAAATATATATATAAATTTCCACAGAGCTCTAGATTTACATCGGACTTGTCATAGATTCAAGCAGGATTCCGAAATTGCTTTTGTTAGATTTCAGCCAAAATTTTAAAGATGAATGTCAAACGTCCCCGTCAGGTTTGTTGGAATAAAACTGAAACATCTTTTCGTGGTAAACGTAGAAATGAGTAGCCTTTAAATCCCAGATAAATCATAGCTTCCTTCGTAAAACATACTGTAAATAAAACAGAGAATCCGTGTAAAGTTTGGCGACGACTGTGATCAATGTACTTTATTATTTATTTTGATTTTCTCGGAGCTCCAGGAAAGGAATTTTGGTCTTCTTGTTATATATACGGGTTGCTGGAATGTTGACCTCAATCTAGTTTAACCTTCTCTCACTCCATTGATAAACCTCCTCTCTTTGTCTATATATAGTACACACACACACACACACACACACACAGTACTCATCAACCCTAGCATGTTATTCTGTGTCAGCTGAAGTGAAGTGGTATGAAGAGCATCATCTCTCCTTACTTACAGAGCCTCCCTCCTTTATTCACTTTATTCTTAATGTTTACATAACGCAAGTAGATATACCCTACATAGTCAACCTGAGTTAACCTTCTTATACACAAGCCAACAAATGTGCTGTCGCCTCACCAAGCGTTTCCTGAAGGATAACACAAAGGATAATCATCGAATAAACACATTCACCAAGTAAAATGACTATATTCAACTAATACTTCATTTTACGAGCTGTGAAACTTACAGTACTGTCCCTCTTGTGGTTCAGTACTTGATAGAAAAGGCGACAGCCATTATATAAGTGGCTGTACACTAGTTTTTACTGTGTTGTTCACATACGTATAATCTATGAGTTCTACATCAATTGTTCATTGGTATACAAGCAACAATCGACCAGGCAATAAAATTGATAGCTTGCCGGAACTACTGTACATTCTTTCCTTCTTTGTTAACAAGAGGCTTGTTACAGTCCATCAACAGAAAGTTATGCCATGTACTCCACCTCCTCTTCACACATCCTCTCCCAATCCGCCAAAAGCCAACCCAACTAAGGATTTCATGGTTGTGTGCCTTCCACTGGGAGATTAGGTTCTTTAGAGAAATATTAATCTTCTATCTTGGCAGCCTTGTCTAGCTTAACCTTTTGGATGTAACATGGAATTGAAGGATTATACACCAGCAATACGAGCCACTATGACTTGACTCGTCACAGGGAAACTCACAGTAACCAAAATATAGAAGTTATTATTCATATGCTTTATAGCACCTGTTTCTAATTTTATTCCCCGATGATGCAGTACATACACACAAACACTTGAGCCTTAATTCTAGACAAACCCGATGATCTAGGAATATCAATATAAGTATGAAATCCAACAGGTTATCCATGACTCGTATCTAAAAGGGATGCGTAGGTGAACCATGCATGCAGTGTGTCTAGGAATACAGGAATATAAGCCTTGCACTCCACACCATGCCAGTGTTGGGAACATAAAGCCTCCATTTACAAGTATACAAGGGAAATGTCCGAATGTGATGTGTGGGAGGAGATTTGATAACACAGAGAAAAATAACTGTGTGTGAGAAAAGACAGGTAGGCAAGCAGGCAGGCAGGCAGGCAGGCAGGCAGGCACACACATCCAAGCACTCTCTCGGTGTTGTATTTCTACCTTTGTTTCGTTATATTCTTACTGTATATTAAAATTTTATTCCTTAGCCTCCTGGTCCAATCAAGGAGACTCTAGAGTGAGTTGAACCGCCATCAATGTAACCTGGAAATGACCTGACTGATCTGAAAATGGCCGTTGACTGATCGTGACCTCAAACTGACCTAAGTTTAATCTGGAATTACTAAATGTGTGTGTGTGTGTGTGTGTGTGTGTGTGTGTGTGTGTGTGTGTGTGTGTGTGTGTGTGTGTGTGTGTGTGTGTGTGTGTGTGTGTGTGTGTGTGTGTGTGTGTGTGTGTGTGTGTGTGTGTGTGTGTGTGTGTGTTAGAGAGATTGGGAGTGTGTTCAAATACGTCAGCAAGTTATATATGCTTGTGTCTGTGAATGTATATATGCATGTATGTGTGCAAGCATGCATGTGTATGTATGTGTGTAATCCTGTATGTATATCAGTAGAGGAGGACTGTGTGGGAGGTAAATGTAAAAAACGAAAATAAAAAGACTGATTGTGGCCTTGGCAAGTCAACATCACCAGCCAATCACTCTTTGGTATTGTGGCTAAGCTAACTTTATTGAGTCTAGGCGTCAATCTCATGAATATGTAAAGACGTGAATGCATAATACATAAAGAGACTTCCCTGAGCTGGCCGGGACGTATGTATTGTTTAACTCGTGTGCACCAAAGCAATATCCCTCACTTGAATAATGGACTATAATTTGAGCTCTATGGCGCCCGAAGACAGTGACTGAGGAAGGGACTTGTGTTAGAGTGGAGGAGCTGAAGAGTGAGTGGGAGTGTACAAAGAAAGAGGTAATGAAATGAGTGGGAGGGGGTGAAAAAGTAGGTGGTGACAGAGTGAAGGAGTATCGACAAACTAAGGGAAAAGTGGAGGGCCAAAAGTGAGTGGAAGTGGACAAACAAGCAAGTGTAATAAATAGTAATTGGGAGAGGACAGACAGGATGATTAAGGAACCGAAGACGAAATGGTATAGTCAAAACATGCTCCCATCTTTATGCAATGCCTTACTGTCTTATTTAACTTAATAACAAACACACTGGATGTCGACGATGGTGTTCCCTTAGTAGATATGTAAATAACACAGAAAAGTCAGACAAGCATCGTTCAAAACAATAGACACCTTGCTTTTACCACCACCTACTCATCCTCTGTAAATTTAATGTCTCGTTCCTGTACTCCTTTAGTTTGCTCCTCCTTGCCCGTCACTCACTTGTTCACATTATTCACAAGGGTGTTTCTAAATGAAGCCTCACGGGGCGAGAAAGTCTGTTAAACCTGCACCAAAAGTCTGCGGTTGAAAATGTTAGTATAGTGTTGTTTGGTGGTGGGGATCGGAGGATTAAATCACGATGAAGAGAATAGCGAAGGCAACAGGTAGACGATTCTGAATGTAGAGTAGATAGATTTTATAATGATTACGTTCTCAAGGAAAACATTGCAGTGACGTCAACACAAGACCTATGAAACGTTTAAAACCATAACAAAATTATAAAATTCCTAGTAAAATTGGGTGTTGGTAAAATGTTGGTAATCAGTCATACAGCAGCAAGAGAAATTGTGTTTCTTATCACCTGAGGTCAATTTAGTCGTTTGGTTAGTAGCAGAATAATATCTAACTTTTCATCACACAAAAATGGCTCTTGAGTTATTAAATAAACATTAAGGCAATTCTTTACCAGTATATACAGTTACCTACTAAAAGATCATACGGTTGAGTAAATATTTTGACACGAAATAATTGGGGAACACAAAATAACTAACCATAAGCATAATAGCATGATAAATAAGGGACGTGGTTTACAAGGGGATGATGATGACACCAGAACAAGGGACTTTTTTACCGGGTTATCGAGATTCCTGGCGACCACATCAATGGAGGAGATATTTTCATTATGACGCCGTGGTGCCGTGGGGGACGGACGAGTCGCTGGCTGCCTCATATTATATTGTGGTGGTGGGTCCTTTCTTGTTCCTTCCTCTTTCCCTGACCATTTCCTTCCCTTCCCTGATCGTTCCTTCTTTTTCCTGTCGTTTCCCTTCCTTTCCTGACCAGTTCCTTTCCATTCAGTTCCTTTTTGTCTCTACTCGCATCTTTTCCATTTCTCTCCTATACATTCCCTATCCAACCTTTTCGTAACACTTCTCATATTGCCTTTTATTTTATTTTTCCTGTATCTTCATGTTTCCTTACTGTTTCTTCTTGTTCCTCTGTCCCTTCCTTCGTTTGCTCTCTCTTCTCAGTCGTCCCCTTCATGTTCCCTCATATTATTTCCCTTAAATTTCCATCTAATTTAAAGACCAACGTTACTTCTGTGTCAAAAAGAATATGTGTAAAGCATTAAAAGTCCACTTGAACATCACGTCTGCAGCATATGTACCGAGAAACCGGACCCCAGGCGGTGTTTGAGAGAGAAATAAACCCGGTGTAAGCTGGAGTTTAAAATGGTACTCCCGTGGGCAATTGAGTGTTTGTCATTAAAAGTTGGTGAAGTGGATGAGGCGTAAGGAGGGGGTGCGTGACGTCACACTTCTGGAAGTGTGTGTGTTTGTGTGTGTGTGTGTGTGTGTGTGTGTGTGTGTGTGTGTGTGTGTGTGTGTGTGCGTGTGTGTGTGTGTGTGTGTGTGTGTGTGTGCGTGCGTGTGTGTGTGTGTGTGTGTGTGTGTGTGTGTGTGTGTGTGTGTGTGTGTGTGTGTGTGTGTGTGTGTGTGTGTGTGTGTGTGTGTGTGTGTGTGTGTGTGTGTGTGTGTGTGTCTGTGTGGTTCCTTCAGACGTGTGTTGTGAAAACGCATAATTACGTACATTATATACACACACATTAACTCTTAACTCTCTCACTCACTCTCTTTCTCTCTTTCTTGTCCTCATCTCCTCATCTCCTCCTCCTCCTCCTCCTCCTCCTCCTCCTCCTCCTCCTCCTCCTCCTCCTCCTCCTCTTTCATTTCATCCTGGTTGTCGTCATTTAATTCTCCTTTATTTTTCCTTCAGACAGAGAGAAGTGAATTCATTTCTCCCAATCTTCCTTCCCTCTGTCGTCTCTACCATTTTTTCCTTTTTATTGCTCCTACGTCCTTCATTCATTCACCGTTTATCTCTTCTTATCTTCTCATTTATCCTCATTCGTCCAGAATTTGTCTGGGAGGGGAAGCAGTCGTTATAATAATTGAGAAATATATGTAAGAACGAACACAGGTAATAGAAACAAAACACCAATTCATTTAAATCAGGAAGCTGTTTTCCTTGAAACTCTTCCTACATACATACATACATATATACATACATATATACATACATACATACATACATACATATATACATACATACATACATACAGTACACTAAAGGGATAAATAGTGACCAGTATATCAGTATGATAAATAAACATACCCAACGAAAAAATATATAATATGTAAATGGGGTCAAAATATCAGTTTGTATCAGTTTGGTGCAGGTATTATATAATAGTTGTCCTCTCGCTGCAACAGATAATTGTTTGTGGCCTTTAAGCAATGATATTCATATTGCCCTTTATAAATGATAGGGAAAAGATTCTCCATTGAACTGTGATCATTAGTGTATAGGTTCAGTATGATTCATGTCCGGTACACAAAACTAGACACCATAAACAACAATAAAGATCAAATATAACTTACACGGTCACCAACAACTTACAGGCTTTTAGTTGCAATGGCCCACAGTGTAGAAGTTGGAACATCCTGATCTAAAGTTCTCTGGGGATACTCGTCTTTCTGAGAAATTCGTCCAGGCCAATCTCGGGAAAATAATGATAATGTTCCGTAGATGGCCATTCCTTCACTAGACAATAATTTTTGCATATAAATAAAATCAAAAGTGAAAATTTTACCAGTCGGCCGAATTTCATAGACAAACTATTTTCACTTTATCAACGTAAAAGATTTGTCCTGATATTTTTTCCCTGCTAGAACAACTGAGGATAAACATGGTGAGGCTGAGAACGTAATTATTTAAACGTGGAGAAACAGAGTGGAGGCGGAAGGTGACGACACTGTTGTAAGAAGTGGATAAAGATGTGTGTGTGTGTGTGTGTGTGTGTGCAAATGGACAGTGATGTATGCAGGAGAGTTGTGTACGTGAGCGGGTGGTTGGTTGGTTGGTTGGTGGTGGCGAGTGGTGATGCATGTAGGTAGGTAGGTAGGTAGGTAGATGTGAGCAGTGGTGTTGATGTTGGTGGTGGTGATAAAAGAACACAAACCCCTACACGATCCAACCCCACCCGACCCGACCCGACCCGACCCGACCTGAGCCGACAGAGGCCACACTAAACACAACTCCATCAAGACTTTGTCCCCCAACTCAAACTCTCGCAGCCCCCGATACCTTAATTAGGCTCACATTACCAATAGAAACCTGCACCAACTTCCTCAGTGGAGGTGGAGGGGGAAGAGGGGAGTAATGGGAGCGAGAGAAGCATTTTGAGGTGTTTGAAAGACGGGTGTTGGTGTTGTTGTTGTTGCTGGTGTGTGTGCACGTGTGTGTGTGTGTGTATGTGTGTATGTTCACTTAGTGGGGCTTCCCTTTCGGTCCTGTTGGAAAGTTTTCTGTTTTATGTATGTTTTTTTTTCGCCAGATAAAGAAAGTTAGTGAATACCGTAAGCCCCGGCCCCTTCCCGACACACACACACACACACACACACAAGCCACGTTATATATAATATGCACACACAAAATTGCACACCTATATACTTATTTTGCTCTAAATATATTAATATATATATACATACATGCATTAATATACATACGTTTCTATGAACAAGGTAACAGCAAGGGAGCACAAC
The DNA here is from genome assembly GCA_034508575.1 of Petrolisthes manimaculis. Classification (NCBI taxonomy): domain Eukaryota; kingdom Metazoa; phylum Arthropoda; class Malacostraca; order Decapoda; family Porcellanidae; genus Petrolisthes; species Petrolisthes manimaculis. The sequence continues at coordinate 29,537 of JAWZYT010004258.1, forward strand.
ACACCTAATCATTATATTCATTATAGGTATTAGAGAGAGAGAGAGAGAGAGAGAGAGAGAGAGAGAGAGAGAGAGAGAGAGAGAGAGAGAGAGAGAGATTGAAGATGAAAGTGGCAAGGCAACAAAAAAGACAGTGCAATGATAAAGAACTGAGAGATAAGTTGCAAGAGAGACAGAGCTAAACTAAAGAGAGCAGAAATGTCAGCGAAGAAAAGAAAGAGGAAAGAATAGTGTGTGAGAGAGACAAGCTAGGAAGAGAATGTATTCCAGTCTCTTCAATATTTCAGCCCCTATCCTTCCTAGCCTTTCCTTTCTTCCCTTTAGCTCCTTCTTATTGCAACTCCTCTTCCTTTCTTACTCAACACTCAGCTCCTTCTGATTCATCTCCTTCTTACTCACTCTCCTCTTTACTCAGTATATTTTTTTCTCTAGATGTTGTTGACTTGGCTACGAGTTTACCTACCTTCCATTTTTTTAAGACTCATTTTTTTCTCGACGGGTGTGTTTTTTTTTTTTTTTCACTTTAGTCCCTTTATCTAAGTAGGTAAATCTTCACTCCTTAAACACCCACTCACCCTTCCCTTCTTCACTGATGCTTCACACACTCACCACCGCCTTACTCTCACCACCTCTAAATAGTATATCTCACGCCACACCATCACCTCATCACCTTCACCAAAAAAAAAAAACCGTCACTTCTCCTTCACACCACAACATATTCTCACTCCTCTCCCACCCTCACAGCACACCTCTCCCTCACCTCTCTCTCTCTCTCTCCCTCACCTACCTCTCTCTCTCTCTCTCTAGTCACGTCACACCATCAGCCAAGCCATCTACATACACCCTATCGTCACACTTTCACTGCCACCACACACACCTCACCACTGCCTCACCACTACCTTCACATCACACTTTGACTGACTCCGTACACACCCTCACCACCTCAGTAACATACCAACGCCACCTCATTTATTCTTTACATAATTAAGCATGTTTAATTTCCCCCCCATTAGCCATTCTCTTTGATACAGTAGGGAGGCTGAGAGTGGTGTAGTGGTGTAGCTTAGAGTGGTGTACAGACGAGATTAGAGTGGTGTTGGATAGTGTACTGTACTGTACATACATACCAGTTGGTAATGGTGTAGTGGTGTAGCTGGGAGGAGTGTAAAGGTGTAGCTGCTGGGAAGGGAGTAGTGGTGTAGCTGCTGGGAAAGATGTAATGGTGTAGCTGGGAGGAGTATAATGGTGTAGCTGGGAGGAGTGTAATGGTGTAGTTGGAAGGGATGTAGTGATGGTTAGTGACAAACTACGATAATAATTAGGTGTGTGTGAACAAGTTAGAGTGACTCGGTACACAGGATGATTTATTGTGGTAAGGAGTGAAAGTTGTCAGTGAATATATTTAAAGGTGTCCGTGAGGGTGTGTGTGAAAGAATGTGCGAGAAGATTGTGAGAATGAGTGTATAGGAGTGTGAAAGTGAGTGAATGAATGAAAATGGTGTGAGTAAGTGAGAATGGAAGGGAAGGTGAGAACATAAGGGAAGAGGGTTGCCTCAGGGGACCAACACTAGTTGAATCATTCACGTCCCCTTCACACCCTTACTCTCACACACGTCTCTTTACATTCCTCCCTCACACCCTTAGTTCTACATGTCCCTCTACTCCCTTGACTAACTAACATCTTTATTTTCTCACACCCATTTGATCCCCTGTCTCAAACTCTTACTCTCGCATACTTATTTCATTCTAGGGTGAATTATCTCTCCTGCTGACAGGGTTGGTTGCCAAAATATAAAATTATTTGTTGATGTGATCGTTGGTGATGAACTCCGCTAAACCCTTTGCCATATAATTAGTACCGGTAGGTCTAAGACAACTCTTCCTGTGCATCCTGACATTATAAATGCTTCTATAATTAATCAATATACTGTAACATTTGCATTACTTAGTGTAACTCTTGATGCAAACCGAATCTTTTAGTCACACATAAAAACAGTTACTTCTTTCACATTTCACAAAGTTGGTTTGTTACGTAAATGCAAAAATATATATTCAAGTAATGCTATTGTTGAGAAGTGCTTTTACACCTTCATTTTGCCCTTCTTTGAGTACTGCTCTGTCGCTTGTGTCTCTGATGCAAAATCCAATCTGAGGCTTCTAGATCGTGCCTTTTATCAGATAAAGTTTCTGTTGCCTGAGGTGGATGTGAATCTTGAACATCGTCGTCTCACTGAGTTATTTACTTTATTACAGGAGAGTTGTGATCATCCATTACAAAATAAACTTCAACCCCTTATTCGACCTGTTTATGTGACTACAATGTATATAATAAAGTTGAATAACAAGCCCCATATTAACTAACTCTATTTCCCCAAACAGTAGCCGTCCTAGTCCTGTGGAGCCTCTGTACCTCAGACTTCGTCGCCTTGGTTCACCTGTACAACCTTCTATGTTCCTCTATTAGAATTTTAAAGTAGATGATGACAGAGACATTGTTCATATATTGATAATCAGGAAGGAGAGAAGGCTGACATTAAGATCTGATTTTTACTTATTATGAGAGAGAGAGAGAGAGAGAGAGAGAGAGAGAGAGAGAGAGAGAGAGAGAGAGAGAGAGAGAGAGAGAGAGAGAGAGAGAGAGAGAGAGAGAGAGAGAGAGAGAGAGAGTAAAAAACAAGATAAAAGAAGGAATTAGTGGTGGTCATTTTTGTCGTAACTAGCGCCCTCGTGGCTAATTGGACAACTGGTGTATTGCTCGTTAAATGTTAGGCCAGAGATCCTTACTGTGTGCGTGTGCGTGTGCGTGTGTGTGTGTGTGTGTGTGTGTGTGTGTGTGTGTGTGTGTGTGTGTGTGTGTGTGTGTGTGTGTGTGTGTGTGTGTGTGTGTGTGTGTGTGTGTGTGTGTGTGTGTGTGTGTGTGTGTGTGTGTGTGTGTGTGTGTGTGTGTGTGTGTGTGTGTGTTCCAAGTTTAAGGGCTGTAGCCTAAGTGAGTAGGTGTTTATGTGTTCTTGAGCTGATTTTGTCTATGTAGTCAGAAAAGATGACGAAACATAAACAACCTCAATATTCTAAATAGTGAGATGATGGAATGGGATAGTTAAGAGAATATTTTGATGAAAGGTAAAGTGGGATGATGATGACACGTGGGGATGGAATGATACTTAACTTACGAATTGGTGATGGGAAGCTGAACTGAGGTGAGAGGAAGTGGTGGAATACTGTAGGGTGGAATGGGGGAAGGGTGTTGTGCGGCATTGTGTGTGAGGCACAGTGTGGGGACGGACGTAAGGGAGACATAATGTGGGTACCTCACGCCCCCTATACGAGACATTCACGACCCCACGACCCTAAGGTGGAAGACTGGTGGTGGTGGTGGTGGTGGAGCAGCTCTTATGTGTCACGGCTTAGTGTTGGAGAAGTTGATGGTTGTTGTTGTTGTTGTTGTTATGGTGGTGGTGGTTGTGGTGGTGGTGGTGTTGTTTTTGTTGGTAGTGGTAGTAGTAGTAGTAGTAGTTTGCCTGGCTATGTACCTCTAACTTAGTCAATCTGTCTGCCTGTTTCATTTATGACTGGGTTTCTGTGTTTAGTGGTATTAAGGCCAGACCACATCTTCTAGACCTCAATATATGTTTGGTTTATCTATTTTATTTATCTACAGTATCTATCTACCTGTTCACCCATGCAACCTTCCAGAGTGTAGATGAAGAACATGATATCGCAGAGACTTTAAACGAGTTAAGCTTGACTCAGTAATAAACAGTGAAAGTTTTAGTCTAGACCACAAACACTAATGTATAGCGTTCCATCAAGTTGCAATACTCAAGACTAATTTCCTCTATCCTTTGCTAAATGTGCTGAAATTGAAAAGGCGGTGGATGGGAACTAGTACGATTCCCAGACAAAAACGTCAAGAGGAAACTATAGCAGGGTGTAGGTGAGTGGAAGTGGTAGTGGGTGTACATGAATGACAGAAGGTGACAGTGGGTGGAAACTGTTGACAGAGGTGGAGGCAGGTGTCAGTGTGTGAAGGCAAGTGACAGGAGTATATTAGTAGATGTTTGTGAATATTTATATGAATCAGGTGGGAGATGGAGAGGTGACAATGGATGAGAACGAGTGGATGGAAGCACGTGACAAGGAGCGGAACTAAAGTAACGTGGCCCCCGTGGAGGCAGATGGCAGGGACAGTGGGTGAGAAGAGGCAGGTGGTAGTGACAGTGGGTGGAGTTGGGTGTCAGTGAGTGAGAAGGGATTGGGTTAGGCCTTCCTCAACACTGGAAGGAGCAGTAAGGTTCACGTCAGACCTTAGTAACCTTCACTCTACTCACTACCATTTTATTTTAACTCGACTAACTTCCATCATATTCTTAACTAACCTCTACTCACTTCCATCATATTCTTAATTAACTCTACTCACTTCCATCATATTCTTAACTAACTCTAACTCACTTCCATCATTATTCTTAATTAACTCTACTCACTTCCATCATATTCTTAACTAACTCTACTCACTTCCATCATATTCTTAACTAACTCTACTCACTTCCATCATATTCTTAATTAACTCTACTCACTTCCATCATATTTTTAACTAACTTTACTCACTTCCATCATATTCTTAACTAACTCTACTCACTTCCATCATATTCTTAACTAACTCTACTCACTTCCATCATATTTTTAACTAACTTTACTCACTTCCATCATATTCTTAACGAGTAGACTATGTTATTCTCAGACAAATGTCGTATGTTATTTATAAGCGAACTAAATGAGTTGATAACCATCGAACATAAAAACCGCTTCCCTCCGACAAGAAGCAGCCTCTAGTGATTGGCAAACACCAGGAAGTATTCATTAGTTTTGTTTCCGAGGGAATGAAATACTTCTATATTCTTTTATAGATTCAACACAAAACATCTAGACAAAATATTATAAAAGTTTCCAACTAACTTAGACGACCATAACCTTACATTTTAAATTAGTTAATGTAAAGTTAGTTGTGGGTAAAGAAAGAAGTGAAATAAATATACATAACATTGATAAACTTCATGTGTGTATTTGATGTAGTGTAGATTTTACTATGTGTGTGTGTCGTCTTCCCAGGTAGCCTACTCGTACATGTGTCAAAATTGCACATTTCTCCTGTTAGACGTGAAGGAAGTTTCTGACTGATGATGTTATAACTAAATATTGGTCTGTCTCAAAAACACTAGTCCATACGAATCTATAAATCTTCTCACTAATACTTTACTGACACACCTAAACTCTCCTTATATACCAGTACTCAGTCTATCTCCTCTCCTCACTGCATCACTCCCCTTCACTTCCATCCCCTCCTTCTCCCTTTCTTTCCTTCCTTCCTTCTCCACGGCGCCCCCCCCCCCCCTTTCCCTCCTACTCCCAGCGACCAATGGCATCACAGCGTTCTGGAAAAGTTGGGTTTGATTGGTTCCTCCCCAGAGACCAGATAAGCCAGCAAATGCCTCTCATCCAATGCCTGCTAGGGGGACAGAGATAAAAGAGAGAGAGAGAGAGAGAGAGAGAGAGAGAGAGAGAGAGAGAGAGAGAGAGAGAGAGAGAGAGAGAGAGAGAGAGAGAGAGAGAGAGAGAGAGAGAGAGAGAGAGAGAAATAGAGAGAGAGAGATAATGAAGGATAGATTTGGTAGGTGTGAAGGTATAGGGAGGGTGTGAGGGAGAAGGAAAGGAAAGCAAGGGGCAATAAGGAGGGCAAGTAAAGAAGCAAATGAAGTAAGAAAGGAATGGAAGGCAAAGGGAAGGTCCAATAAGAATCACTTTTCCTTCTATCAGTCTTTTCATCCTACTCTCTTTCATTCATTCATTCATTCTAAATTCTTTCTCTTGTCCTCTGATGTCTTGCTTGTTCGTTTCTTTCAATTCATTTTTTATTTCATTTATACATTTCATTTTTTCTTCTTTTAATTCCTTCATTATTCCTTCACGAGTCGTTCCTCCCTTCTATCCATCCTTGGGTCTCCAGGGGAGGAATAGTTCGAATTTTTACATATATAATTTTCTCCCAATAAGCGTCACACTCCAGTAGGCCTATGCTGGCAGGGAAGGAGAGGACCTGGCAAGGCACGTCAGGGCTGCTGGCTGGCTGGCTAGGGTACAGTAGAGCAGGGCAAAGGAGAGACAGGGCAGAGTAGGACAGGGAAGGGCAGAGCAAGGGGGGGACAGAGAATGGTAGGACAAGGAAGGGCAGGGCAAAGGAGAGACAGAATAGAGTATAACAAAGTAGGGTAGGACAAGGAAGGGTACAGCAAGGCGGGACAGAGTAGGGTAGGACAGTTAAGGGGAGAGTATGGGAGGACAGAGTAGGGCAACACAAGACACACACTTCTCCCTACTCCTTTCCGTCTTTTACTTCTTCTCACCCGCCTTCCTTTCACGCCAACATCTCACTACCCTATTGTTCCCCTTCTTCTCCTCTCCCCTCCTACCCCTCTTCCTCACCATCTCACTACTCCTATTGTCCCCCCTCTCTCCTTCTCTCCCTTCCTACCCCCCATTTCTCGCCATCTCACCACGAGTACCCCTATTGTTCCCCTTCCTCCCTCCCTCCCTACCTCCCCTCCCCTCGTTTCCTCGCCTCCACATCCTTACTAATTATAAAAATGGCACCTTCACCCTCGTTATTGGGGGACGGAAGGGGCTTTTTCTTGCCCTCTCTATAAAAAATATCTTTATTTTCTCACGTGCTCTTATTCTATTTACGAGGGAATTTTCCTTTCTTTTGTCTTTGTCTTACGTTGTTGTTGTTGTGTGGATGAACAATTAATTCTGGTCATTTAGCATTATTTTATTTTTATTCGTTCACACTGAGTCGTACTTCATTCTGATGTTTCCCATATTTCTCTTACTTTATACTCTTCTCTCTACTCCCTTTCCTTCATTTGCTCTCAGTCTGTTACTTCATTAGGTGTTTTCTGTTACGAATAATACATCCTTGACACACACAAATGTTCTCTCTCTTCAATGTCCTCACGTTCTCATATACACAGTCTGTTTCTATACATTATTTCTTTTCTCTAGCTCTACATATCATTTACTTATTATTATCAATCATGTCTATATATAACACTTTCTTGCCCTCTCTTACCTTCTATATTTTTGTTTACCTCTTCCCCTCTCCTCCTTCCTACATGCTACCCACCATAACATCCAACTCTAATCTAATAATACTCTCACTATTTCATCCCCCTTCCAATGAGAACACCAATGAGACACTTCCCCCCCCCCATCCTCCCCACACATCACCTCCACTACTCCCCCCCACACATACACCACTACTCCATCCCTCCCACAACACCACCACCACTACCACTACTCCACCCCACACATACACCACCACTACCCCCCCCCACTACTCCCCCCCCCCCCACCACCACTACCACTACTCCCTCCCCCACTACTCCCCCCCACACACACAACCACCACCACTATTCCCCCCCCCCCACACACCCACCACTACTACTCCCCCCCACACACTCCTTCGCCATCAGATAAATTTTCATGATCATTCTCCACTTATCTACTACTACTACTACTACTAATAATAATAATAATAATAATACTATAAATAATAAATATAAAATATAAATGATAATAATAATAATATTATAACACCTCTCTATCTCTATCTCTATTTCTCTCCACTTACTCCTCCTCTTCCTCTTCATTAAAGTCCAGCCATTCTTCCCTCCATCCCTCCCCTCTTTACTTCTCATTCTCTCTCAATCCCAAACCACCATCCCCCACCCATCCCTCCACCCCCTTTTCTTTTTTTCTGGCCCCCCTGCCCCCACGGCGACACTTAAGGGGGCCATAATGCCGAATAGCTTAGCAATCCCGTGCAATGGCGGGAGCCTCTGCAATTGCATATTTATTGGGGACAGACCCATTGAGGGGAGTGTTATGTGCGGGACTCTACATTGGGCCCAGAAGGCTTTACGGGGATGGGGGTGGTGGGGGTGGAGATGAAGGGTGAGTGTGGTGGGTGGTGGTGGTGGTGGTGGTGGTGGTTGTGGTGGTGGTAGAGATGAAGGGTGAGTGTGGTTGGGGTGGTGGTGGTGGTGGTTGTGGTGGTGGTGGTGGTGGAGATGGAAGGGTGCGTGTGGTATGGTGGTGGTGGTGTGTGGTGGAGATGAAGGGTGAGTGTAGTGAGGTGTTGTGGTGATGACAGAGGTGAAAGGAGGGAAGTGCGAGGTGTTGGTAGTGTTATTGTTGTTGGTACAGTATAAAGAAATAAACACAAGGGTTGGATGGTAAAGGAATGTGGAGTGAAGGGGAGGAGTAGACATTCAGGCCAGGTGGTTACTTAAACTGTGTATCTATCTGTCTATCTATCTGTGTATCTATCTATCTATCTGTGTATCTAATCTATCTATCTATTTAAGGACCCTGTGATGTAGTCAGAAAATTAGAGATGAATATTGCCACGAAACACCACCTATATGGAAGGAGTTTGTTTAGTGGCATGGTCAGGAGGAATCAGAAGCCTACAATTTTCATACACGTTCACAGGGTCCTTAAGGGGTTAGTTAATACACTTTTGGTACATTGGAGCGCCTTGATTCCTCCAAAGTGTGCCAGGAAACAGAACTAGATGTTAAAAATGTAATAATAATCTGACCGCCTGGAGTAGTTTGGAGGTATAAAGTGGTTCAAATTTACCAACATTGTACTTTCCCCTTAATTAAAGTAACAAAGCTTGCCAATACTAAAAAAAGTAATTAGGGAAGAGCTATCAATTTATTTCGTGTTGAGAAATTGTTTTGCCTTTTACATATTAATTACTCTCTTACTAATATCAAGTTCTCGTATATTGTAACTACAGTATGATCATTTTTACTTTAATATTATCCGAGACCTAACATTGTACCGTTTGTAAAGAATATAATTATATGATTAAGATGTGGTAAGATTAAGTGATAACTTTAATAATGCAATTTTTTTTTTTTTTAGGCTCACTCAACCCTTATGCTGTCTGAACATTTATTTTATTCCTCCTGTTCTTTCAATATCCATTTTTTTTTTTTTTTTTTGCTTATCCTCTAGTTCACTCTATTAATTTCACTTCCCCCAGCTCATCATATTTTTTTTCCATTTACTCTCCACCTGCATTACTCATGTATGATTCTGTCTTTTCGTTGTTAATAATTAATGTGTTCTTTCCAAATACTCGATCACTCAGAATTATCTCACACCCAATCTCCTCAATGTCAGTCCTCTTATTCACTCCAACCTTGTTTCTTTCTCTTTCTCTCCAACCTTTCCCATTCTTGTCAAAAATTAGATTGAGGGTTTGTGTTCCCTCTCTCCTCCCTTCTCTTTCTTTCAATTTCACTCTCTTTCTTCACCTCCTTTCTCCTCCCGCTCCTTTCCTTCTTACCCTTCCGTATCTTCTCAATACCTTCTTCTTCCCTCTTTACTTACATCTATACTTTACAGTTCTCTTTTATTTCCCATGAACTTTCCACGTACACTACATCTTCCCTCATCCCCTCTTGCTCGTTCTTTTATTTATTTCCTTTCCTCACTTGTTCATCCCTCTTTTACTCTCTGTTTCTTTCCTCTTCTCTCCTTCATCACTGCTCCCTTTCCCTTCCTCCATGTCATCAGAGCGGGAGTGCAGGAGAGAAAGCAGGAAACACACAACTCCGCAAAAGAGACACACACTTTTTTTATTCTTTTTTTTTTTTTTTTATACGTGAGTTTGTCCTAGTGCTGTGTCGTTTCCGCCGCCGTCCCCAAGGGAAGGGACAGAAGACAGACAGGAGGAAGGATATGAATATACCAACCAGTCAGCGGTAGTCAGTCAGTCAGTCAGTCCGTCTGTCAGTCTGTCTGTTGGTCGGGTTAATATACCGAGACTGTCGAAGGGAGTGAAATGGACTGACTCGATTCCAAAGTTCACATACACGTAGAGCAATTTTATTCTGTGACATGCCAGTATTCATTGGTTATATTTATCATATTTTAATTCTATTGTATTATTATTTTATTATTATTATTATTATTATTATTAACCTCAACATCCTGATCGAAATAGTAATTCTTCTTTTCTTATCTCTTTTCCTATCCATTTTTTAATCAACTCTTAGCTCTCTCCTCTGCCACTTCACTTTCATCCCCTTTTTCCTTCTCCTCTCCTTTTAGTTTTTACTCAGGACAAGGTGAACGGATGCTAATTAGGAGAACGTCTAGGCTATCCTTACCTGGCCATCTTCCCCATCCTTTACACTTCACTCACTTCACTCTGCTTCTCCCTTAAAGACCCTATGATCGTGTATGAGAGTAGTTTGTGGCTTCTGATTCCTCCTGACTATGCCACGAAACATGTTACGTTAAATATAGTTGGTGTTTCGTGACAATTTTTGAAGGACTTACTAACGTTTACTTCCAATTCCCTGACTACATCCTCTTCTCTTCTCGTAGCATTTCCTTTGCTTCCCTTGGTATTCATTTCCCTTTATCATTTTCTATATTTTTTCATGTCATTACCTTCACTTTCTTCACTATTTTCACTTCTCCCGTCAATTGTCATACCCAATAACATTTCCTTCGATTCTCTGTTAATTAATCCAATGAACAAAATGACGGAAATTATAATCACCCCTGACCTTTTATCAACTGTCCTGCTGCTGTCATTTATACTAACACCACGAATGTAATAATGGTCATATCCAACCACCACTATTACCAGATTTACCATCACAATTAATTACCATATTTAAAATTACTATCACCCTAATTAAAATGACTATCACCACACACTATCTCTATATCACCACACCATCACCACTGCCATAATAGTATATACTCCACCACAACTATCAACACCATCACTAACACCACCACCCACCATCACCACCCACTATCATCACCATCACATCACCATCACCTCTATCATCACACAGTCATGTTCCACTATCAACACTACCATCTCTACCACAACACACCATTGCCATATACCACCACCACTACCACCACTAACACCATCAACCGTTCTCTCTCCTAACTCCAGACCGCCGCTCCTTTCTGGTGAATTCGTACTTTTGGCATAAGTTGTGGAGGCTCCAAGTTTGTAATTCATGGGTTAAAACTGATAGAACCAACTGGGCGGAAACTTGCTTCCTCGGGGGAAGGATCAGATTAATTTTCTCCCCCTTGTTGCCGAGTTGTTTGTAAGTTCCCTTTCATATATATCATAATAGGGCTCGTAAGATTTGTAGTTTTGTTTTGCTTAGCGCTCTTATGCTTGACACTCCGAGGGAATCCAACATCTGAAAGATTCCCTAATCACAGACGAACTCAGTGTGTTACTTATACAGTTAATGTAAACATGAGGAACATGATGATTGTAATGACGAGACCAAAATATTAATGTATCACATGTGCATAAAAAATATATAAAGATAAATTGCAATTTTAAAATGAGTTATTACCCTAATATTATACTACAACTATATTTCTTTACTACCACATAAGCCGAGTTGGTACCAAGTTGTTTACGTCACATTGTGGGGATTGTTTACATACTGTTTCCATTATATCAACCATCTACAGTACATGAAGGTGATAATCTCTAGTACAAAGAAAGGGGATTACACAGGAGGGAAAATATGCTTTGATGTAAGGGTAAGGAAAGGAGGGATGAAAAAAAAGGGTGAAAGTGATTGACTCGAGACAGAGGGGGCGTCAAACCCCTTAAAGTATTGCCCTAAATCTTCGTAAAAACTACTACACTATACGGGTCGATGGACATAAATCACATTGGCCTCCTGTTGCGTGGAGCGTAAGGCGTCTGGGGGCTGGCAGGGAATGTCGTCATAAACATCTCGGTTCTCTATAAGGCAACTGTACGAGTAGAGGAAGGTTGATATGTACACGAGAATCTTCTAATTATATTTGTAGGTGGAAACGATAAGGACGTGTGGAGTGGATGATAATGAGAGGATAAACAAGAATGAAGACAATACGTGTGGAAATGTAGAAAGGAGAGGAGGAAGGGAATAGATTCAATTTGACAGGGAGTAAAGAAATGAGGTAATAATATAAGGACGAGAGAGATGTTGAGATAACAGGCAGGAGATAAGAGACAAGAAGGGGTGAGTGAGAGAGGTGAGACAACAACCCTGTGAGTGAGAGAGAAATGGAGTGGGAATAATGAGAAGATGGGAAAGAGAAAGAGAGATAATATTAAGAGAAAAAGAGAGGAGATTATGAGAATGAAAGAATGCAGGACAGGGAAGAACGCCAGACATAAATATAGGAAGAGTTAAGAGCAGAATGACAAGAGAGAAATAATCAAGGAGGAATACACCATTGACGGAGAAGAGCGAGATCGGAATAGCCTACATTCTAATTATTCACTCTAAGACTTTTTTATGTTCCTCGGACCAACTATTAATCAATGTAAAGCCTCTTATCTCTAATGGTTTCTCCTAATAACAGCATAGCTTGAGCGAAGGGAGAATCGAATGGAAATGTCAGCGGTTTACTAATTTCAACGTAACAGCAAAGGGTATTATGTCGCAGAGAAGGAGATGGAGAGTGAAGGAACATCAAGCTCTGAAGGCAGGCAAGGAGGGAGGGAAGGAAGGATGGATGGAAGATTACAACTACAGGGATGGTGAGCAGAGAGGAGGGGAGAGTAGGTGGAAGGAATAAGGATTGAGGAGTAAAGCGAAGAGAGAGAGAGAGAGAGAGAGAGAGAGAGAGAGAGAGAGAGAGAGAGAGAGAGAGAGAGAGAGAGAGAGAGAGAGAGAGCACTAACTCTAGCCTGCACCCCATCACTCAGCCAGGGCAGTAACTCCGGTGTTAACGTACCGCCCTCCCCGCCACACCTGACGCCAATTAGAACCAGCCAGTAACTCTCTCACACAGAAAACACCACCTTCACTGCCCCGGCCCCCATGTACCACCGATCCTTATTCCTACCCCGTCCCTTGTTCTTACCCTGTATTTTGTCCCTATCCCATGTACCACCGATCCCTTATTCCTACCCCGTCCTTGTTCTTACACTGTATTTTGTCCCTATCCCATGTACCCACCGATCCCTTATTCCTACCCCGTCCCTTGTTCTTACACTGTATTTTGTCCCTATCCCATGTACCACCGATCCCTTATTCCTACCCCGTCCTTGTTCTTACATTGTATTTTGTCCCTATCCCTTGTCACGTTTCCTACCCCTACCCCGTCTCTGTCCCTGCCCTTACCCTGTCTTTTGTCACGTTTCCTACCCTACCCCGTCTCTGTCCCTGCCCTTACCCTAGCTTTTATCCCTGCCCTTGTTCTGTGTCTTACTCATCTACTGTCCCCCAAAATCAACATGGAATTTGTCTCAAGTCTATATTCCCTGTCCACAACCCTGAACTCTCGCGACCCATCCCACCATACCTAGAACCAAAATCACTTTCTCTTATTACCCTGTCCTGCCTATCCATGCCCCTCCTTGCCCCAATTGGTCCTGTCTGAATGCCCCAAACTCACACCCTATCCTTCTTACTCCACTACGGTACTTAATTAAACTTTCATGAATTATATATACTCCCTTTTTTTACGTTATCTTTTCCAGTATTCTTTATATTTTTTGTTTTTGTTTTTTAAGATTGAAAAGTAGAAGAGATAAAAACATAAAAATGAAAGATACGGTAATGGAAAGTGATGAATGAAAAGGAAAATAAGGAATGAAAATGAAAGAAAAGACAGAAAAAAGAGGATAGAAAAAGAGGACACAAGAGAGATGGGAAGAGAGGAGGAGAAGAAGAAGAAGAAGAAAAAGAAGAAGAAGAAGAAAAAAGAAGAGGGGTAAAGGGTGTGGTAAGAGGGGGGGAGGAGGGAAGGGACACAGGTAGCGAGCCATGCAGTGAAGGGAAAGAAGAATTGAAGAACGAACAAAGACGGAGGGAGAGGAAACGGTAGATGAAAGAGAGACGGAGATTAAGAATGAAAAGAGATGCAAAAAAAAAAAAAAAAAAAAAAACACACACACAGGTGAATCAGGGAGGGAAGGAGGAGAACACAACAACACAGGTGGCAAAGGTAAACAAACAACCTAAAAAACAAATAAAAAACAAAACAAAAAAACAGACAAAGGTAAGAGCAAGGAGGAGGAATGCAGAAAATGGAGAGAGAGAGAGAGAGAGAGAGAGGAGAGAGAGAGAGAGAGAGAGAGAGAGAGAGAGAGAGAGAGAGAGGAGAGAGAGAGAGAGAGAGAGAGACGTGGGGGTGGGATGGGGCTGTGATGACGATGCGACAACCCCAGGGAGAGTGATGATGAAGAGAGAGGGAGGAGGAGGAGAGGAGGGGCTGAAGACAGATGAAGAGGGCGGTAGGTGGCAGGAAGATGGTGATGATATGGGGGGAAGAGAGAGAGGTGAGTGATGGAGGTATAGTGCTGCTGAATAGAGGGGGTTGGTGGGGGGTATAGGGGGAATGGCTGGTTGGGGGTAGGGGGACTTGTTGGAAGGGGTAGGTGAGGACGGTGGGAGGTAGGGGGTGGGCTGATTTGAGGGGATAGGTGGGGAGTAGGGGGGGTTTGCTGGCTGGCTGAGTGATGATAAAGAAGTTAAATGATAGTGGTGGTGGGTAGTGGTGGTGGTAGTAGTGGTGGCTGTTGATGGAAGGGTGAGTATGTGAGTGAGTATGTGCGTGAGTGAGAGAAATTGATGGAAGGAAGCTGTTGAGGGAAGGGTGAGAGTGTATGTGAGTATGTGAGTGAGTGAGTACGCGAGTGA
>JAWZYT010004259.1:2500-5000 GCA_034508575.1 Petrolisthes manimaculis
CTGTCTATCTTTATCTGTCTATCTTTATCTATCTATCTTTATCTATCTATCTTTATCTGTCTATCTTTATCTGTCTATCTTTATCTGTCTATCTTTATCTTTCTATCTTTATCTATCTATCTTTATCTATCTATCTTTATCTATCTATCTTTATCTGTCTATCTTTATCAGTCTATCTTTATCTATCTATCTTTATCTATCTATCTATCTTTATTTGTCTATCTTTATTTGTCTATCTTTATCTGTCTATCTTTATCTATCTTCTTTATCTGTCTATCTTTATCTATCTATCTTTATCTATCTATCTTTATCTTTATCTATCTATCTCTATCTATCTTTATCTTTATCTATCTATCTTTATCCATCTATCTTTATCTATATCCATCTATCTTTATCTATCTATCTTTATCTATCTATCTCTATCTATCTTTATCTTTACCTATATATCTTTGTCTATCTATCTTTATTTATCTATCTATCTTTATCATATCTATCTATCTTTATCTTTATCTATCTATCTTTATCTATCTTTGTCTTTATCTATTTATATTTATCTATCTGTATTTATCTTTATCTATTTATCTTTATATGTCTATCTTTATTTTTATCTTTATTTTTCTATCTTTATCTATCTATCTTTGTCTTTACCTATCTATCGTTATCTCTATCTATCTATCTTTATCTCTATCTATCTATCTTTATCTATCTATCTATCGTTATCTCTATCTATCTATCTTTATCTTTATTGTCAAAGATAGGGAGAGAGAGATAGAGATAAAGATATATATATATATATATATATATATATAGAGAGAGAGAGAGAGAGAGAGAGAGAGAGAGAGAGAGAAATAAAATCCTGTACTGACCTGTAAGTTCTCTCCACTGACTATCTACCGTGTGTGTGTATGTGCGTGTGTATGTATGTGTGTGTATGTGTGTATGTGTATGTGTGTGTGTATGTGTGTGTGTGCGTATGTGCATGTTTGTGTGTGCGCACGTCAGTGCGAGAATGAGAAAGAGAGTGAGAGAGAGAGAGAGAGAGAGAATGTGTGTGCGTATGTGTGTGTGAGTAGGAAAGTGATGTATCTCTCTCTCTCTCTCTCTCTCTCTCTCTCTCTCTCTCTCTCTCTCTCTCTCACACGCACATACGCACACATACATATGTACACATACACATACACACACATACATACACACACACATACACATACACATACACATACATACACACACAAACACACATACACACACAGACACACACCCCTACCGTACACACCCACACACACACACACACACCGTACACACCACACACCGTACACACCCACACACACAGACACCGTACACACACAGACACCGTACACACACATACACACACACACACCGTACACACAGCCACCACCACCCATACACATATTCCTCCCACCAATCTCTTTACTTCACTCACTGTCTATGTCTAAACTACAATTCCTAGAAACTTATACTTCGTTTCATTCTAAGCAACAACTCTTCCTCTTTCCAATGAGACTATCCACAGCTGTCTAGGTCTATTCGTTACAAAGATATCACCTCAGGAATACACATATGTAATTTATTTTTTGGCAACACTCCACCATCTCGACCCCACACCGCTCACTCACGCTCGCTCGGCCCAAAAAATAAATTACATATGTGTATTCCTGAGGTGATATCTATGTAACCAGTAGTCCTAGACAGCTGTGGATAGTCTCATTGGAAAGAGGAAGAGTTGTTGCTTAGAATGAAACTAAGTATAAGTTTCTAGGAATTGTAGTTTACACGTAAGTAGTGAGTGAAGTAAAGAGATTGGTGGGAGGAATGTGTGTATGTGTGTGTGTGTACGGTGCGAGTGTGTGTGTGTGTGTGTGTGTCGATGTGGTGCAGACAAGCCACACCCCACTGGCGCCTCTCCTCCCTCCTCCCTGGGAATATAAAGTGTGTGTGGGTGTGAATTATTATTATTATTATTATTATTTAAGAGAAAGAGGGATAGATGGATGACAAGATGAATGGGTTGTTAAAATGGGATGGTGGAGGTAGGTAGAGGATGGGTTGGTAAGAAGGGAGGGGAGGGAGGAGAGGAAGAGGAGGGAGGGAGGGAGGAGAGGAAGAGGAAGAGGAAGAGGAGGGAGGGAGGGAGGAGAGGAAGAGGAGGGAGGGAGGAGAGGAGGAAGAGGAGGGAGGGAGGGAGGAGAGGAAGAGGAAGAGGAGGGAGGGAGGGAGGAGAGGAAGAGGAGGGAGGGAGGAGAGGAAGAGGAAGAGGAGGGAGGGAGGGAGGAGAGGCGCCAGTGGGGTGTGCTTGTCTCTCTCTCTCTCGACACACACACATACACACACACATTCTCTCTCTCTCTCTCTCTTTCTCTCTCTCTCTTTCTCTCTCTCTCTCTCTCACACACACACACACACACACATTCTCTCTCTCTCTCTCTCTTTCTCTCTCTTTCTCTCTCACACACACATTCTCTCTCTCTCTCTCTTTCAC
>JAWZYT010004259.1:12500-35000 GCA_034508575.1 Petrolisthes manimaculis
ATACATACACATACATACATATACATACATACATACATAAACATACATAAATATACATACACATACATAAACATACATACATACATGCACATACATACATATACATACATACATACATAAACATACATATAGTTTATAGGAATCAAACACCAACAACAAAATCTTACATTAAATAGTTAGTTTTTATTACTTATATCCTGTAGTTATCTGGTTATTCAATAAAAATAATTATAGTATTATTATTGACTTTTGATATCCTATGGTTACATTGATGGTTGTATTGTTTCAAAGATTTGGAATAATAAATAATAAATAAGAATAAATAATAATAAATGATAATTAATAATAATAAATAATAAAAAAATAAATAATAAAAAATAAATAATAAAAATAAATAATAATAAAAAAAATAATAATAATAATAAATATTAATACAAAATTAATAATAAAAAAATAATGATAAAAAAACAATAAAAAAAATAATAAAAAAATAATAATAAAAATAATAATAAAAAAACAAATAATAAAAAAAAATAATAATAAAAAAAAAATAATAATAATAATGATAAAAAAAAATAATAATAAAAATAATAATAATAAAAATAAAATAAAAATAATAATAAAAAATAATGATAATAAAAAATAATAAAATAATAATAATAATAATAATAATAAAAATAATAATAAAAAAATAATAATAATAAAAAATAATAATAAAAAAATAATAATAATAAAAAAAAAAAAAATGATAAAAAGATAAAAAAAAAAAAAAAATAAATAATAATAATAATAATAATAATTTATCTGAAATCAGTACAGAACCTGTTCTTTCCCCCCGGTTTAGGAACCAACACACAGGGTGAACTCCATGGACTATTACTAGGTTCTATTAAATCATTCTTTAACATATACTCTATCTCTTTCCTCATAATCTCTCTTTTTTCTGGATTTACTCTGTATGGATGTTGTTTAATTAATTGGTCTAACGTCATCGACTTCCACGTCATGTACTATTGCATTTATTCTCCTGGGAGTATCAGGAAACAGAGATTTGTACTTATTTATTTATGATCTTGTTCACTTCTTCATTAGAGGGCTACTTATAATAACTTACTTAATACTTACTTGTATGAGTCACTTAGACTCTCAGACTTACACCCGTCACATGATGCTCCAATACTGCTGACCTACGCTTGGGAACCACTAACACGCTAGCATAAAGTGACGACACAGTTCATATCATACACAAGGGAAGCGACCTAGTTGCGCTCCTATAGCTCTCAGTTAGCTACAGATAACCGACCCGATCACAGGTTACTCTAGCGTGTTATCTCTCTTTAAAGTTAGCTTCCTAGCCTAGCTTAAACCCGTGTCTACACTGTTCTAGAAAAAAATCAATTTTCAGGCAAAAAAAATGCTAAAACACGTTTTTTTGGCCCAAAAAGTCGATTTGTGCATGCATCTTCGACACCCGTTTATATCCCAAATTTAGCCTAAAAACACCGAAAAATCGAGTTTTTTGGGTCTCAGAAGCGATTTGTACATGTCTACACTGTTCTAGAAAAAAATCAATTTTCAGGCAAAGAAAATGCTAAAACACGTTTTTTTGGCCCAAAAAGTCGATTTGTGCATGCATCTTCGATACCCGTTTATATCCCAAATTTAGCCTAAAAACACCGAAAAATCGAGTTTTTTGGGTCTCAGAAAAGATTTGTACTGTGCTAGAAAAATTTCAATTTTCAGGAAAAAAAAATGCTAAAACACGTTTTTTTGGCCCAAAAAGTCGATTTGTGCATGCATCTTCGATACCCGTTTATATCCCAAATTTAGCCTAAAAACACCGAAAAATCGAGTTTTTTGGGTCTCAGAAGCGATTTGTACATGTCTACACTGTTCTAGAAAAAATTCAATTTTCAGGCAAAAAAAATGCTAAAACACGTTTTTTTGGCCCAAAAAGTCGATTAGTGCATGCATCTTCGATACCCGTTTATATCCCAAATTTAGCCTAAAACAATGAAAAATCGAGTTTTTTGGGTCTCAGAAGCGATTTGTACATGTCTACACTGTTCTAAAAAAAAATCAATTTTCAGGCAAAAAAAAATGCTAAAACACGTTTTTTTGGCCAAAAAAGTCGATTTGTGCATGCATCTTCGATACCCGTTTATATCCCAAATTTAGCCTAAAAACACCGAAACATCGAGTTTTTTGGGTCTCAGAAGCGATTTGTACTGTGCTAGAAAAATTTCAATTTTCAGGCAAAAAAAATGCTAAAACACGTTTTTTTGGCCCAAAAAGTCGATTTGTGCATGCATCTTCGATACCCGTTTATATCCCAAATTTAGCCTAAAAACACCGAAAAATCGAAATTTTTGGGTCTCAGAAGCCATTTGTACATGTCTACATTGTTCTAGAAAAATTTCAATTTTCAGGCAAAAAATATGCTAAAACACATTTTTTTGGCCCAAAAAGTCGATTTGTGCATGCATCTTCGATACCCGTTTATATCCCAAATTTAGCCTAAAACAATGAAAAATCGAGTTTTTTGGGTCTCAGAAGCGATTTGTACATGTCTACACTGTTCTAGAAAAAAATCAATTTTCAGGCAAAAAATATGCTAAAACACATTTTTTTGGCCCAAATAGTCGATTTGTGCATGCATCTTCGATACCCGTTTATATCCCAAATTTAGCCTAAAAACACAGAAAAATCGAGTTTTTTGGGTCTCAGAAGCGATTTGTACTGTGCTAGAAAAATTTCAATTTTCAGGCAAAAAAAATGCTAAAACACGTTTTTTTGGCCCAAAAAGTCGATTTGTGCATGCATCTTCGATACCCGTTTATATCCCAAATTTAGCCTAAAAACACCGTAAAATCAAGTTTTTTGGGTCTCAGAAGCGATTTGTACATGTCTACACTGTTCTAGAAAAAATTCAATTTTCAGGCAAAAAAAATGCTAAAACACGTTTTTTTGGCCCAAAAAGTCGATTTGTGCATGCATCTTCGATACCCGTTTATATCCCAAATTTAGCCTAAAAACACCGAAAAATCGAGTTTTTTGGGTCTCAGAAGCGATTTGTACATGTCTACACTGTTCTAGAAAAATTTCAATTATCAGGCAAAAAAAATGCTAAAACACGTTTTTTTGGCCCAAAAAGTCGATTTGTGCATGCATCTTCGATACCCGTTTATATCCCAAATTTAGCCTAAAAACACCGAAAAAACGAGTTTTTTGGGTCTCAGAAGCGATTTGTACATGTCTACACTGTTCTAGAAAAAAATCAATTTTCAGGCAAAAAAAATGCTAAAACACGTTTTTTTGGCCCAAAAAGTCGATTTGTGCATGCATCTTCGATACCCGTTTATATCCCAAATTTAGCCTAAAAACACCGAAAAATCGAGTTTTTTGGGTCTCAGAAGCGATTTGTACTGTGCTAGAAAAAATTCAATTTTCAGGCAAAAAAAATGCTAAAACACGTTTTTTTGGCCCAAAAAGTCGATTTGTGCATGCATCTTCGATACCCGTTTATATCCCAAATTTAGCCTAAAAACACCGAAAAATCGAGTTTTTTGGGTCTCAGAAGCGATTTGTACTGTGCTAGAAAAATTTCAATTTTCAGGCAAAAAAAATGCTAAAACACGTTTTTTTGGCCCAAAAAGTCGATTTGTGCATGCATCTTCGATACCCGTTTATATCCCAAATTTAGCCTAAAAACACCGAAAAATCGAGTTTTTTGGGTCTCAGAAGCGATTTGTACTGTGCTAGAAAAAATTCAATTTTCAGGCAAAAAAATGCTAAAACACGTTTTTTTGGCCCAAAAAGTCGATTTGTGCATGCATCTTCGATACCCGTTTATATCCCAAATTTAGCCTAAAAACACCGAAAAATCGAGTTTTTTGGGTCTCAGAAGCGATTTGTACATGTCTACACTGTTCTAGAAAAAAATCAATTTTCAGGCAAAAAAAATGCTAAAACACGTTTTTTTGGCCCAAAAAGTCGATTTGTGCATGCATCTTCGATACCCGTTTATATCCCAAATTTAGCCTAAAAACACCGAAAAATCGAGTTTTTTGGGTCTCAGAAGCGATTTGTACTGTGTTAGAAAAATTTCAATTTTCAGGCAAAAAAAATGCTAAAACACGTTTTTTTGGCCCAAAAAGTCGATTTGTGCATGCATCTTCGATACCCGTTTTTATCCCAAATTTAGCCTAAAAACACCGAAAAACGAGTTTTTTGGGTCTCAGAAGCGATTTGTACATGTCTACTCTGTTCTAGAAATAATTCAATTTTCAGGCAAAAAAAATGCTAAAACACGTTTTTTTGGCCCAAAAAGTCGATTTGTGCATGCATCTTCGATACCCGTTTATATCCCAAATTTAGCCTAAAAACACCGAAAAATCGAGTTTTTTGGGTCTCAGAAGCGATTTGTACTGTGCTAGAAAAATTTCAATTTTCAGGCAAAAAAAATGCTAAAACACGTTTTTTTGGCCCAAAAAGTCGATTTGTGCATGCATCTTCGATACCCGTTTATATCCCAAATTTAGACTAAAAACACCGAAAAATCGAGTTTTTTGGGTCTCAGAAGCGATTTGTACTGTGCTAGAAAAAATTCAATTTTCAGGCAAAAAAAATGCTAAAACACGTTTTTTTGGCCCAAAAAGTCGATTTGTGCATGCATCTTCGATACCCGTTTATATCCCAAATTTAGCCTAAAAACACCGAAAAATCGAGTTTTTTGGGTCTCTGAAGCGATTTGTACATGTCTACACTGTTCTAGAAAAATTTCAATTATCAGGCAAAAAAAATGCTAAAACACGTTTTTTTGGCCCAAAAAGTCGATTTGTGCATGCATCTTCGATACCCGTTTATATCCCAAATTTAGACTAAAAACACCGAAAAATCGAGTTTTTTGGGTCTCAGAAGCGATTTGTACTGTGCTAGAAAAATTTCAATTTTCAGGCAAAAAAAATGCTAAAACACGTTTTTTTGGCCCAAAAAGTCGATTTGTGCATGCATCTTCGATACCCGTTTATATCCCAAATTTAGCCTAAAAACACCGAAAAATCGAGTTTTTTGGGTCTCAGAAGCCATTTGTACATGTCTACACTGTTCTAGAAAAAAAACAATTTTCAGGCAATAAAATGCTAAAACACGTTTTTTTGGCCCAAAAAGTCGATTTGTGCATGCATCTTCGATACCCGTTTATATCCCAAATTTAGCCTAAAAACACCGAAAAATTGAGTTTTTTGGGTCTCAGAAGCGATTTGTACATGTCTACACTGTTCTAGAAAAAAATCAATTTTCAGGCAAAAAAAATGCTAAAACACGTTTTTTTGGCCCAAAAAGTCGATTTGTGCATGCATCTTCGATACCCGTTTATATCCCAAATTTAGCCTAAAAACACCGAAAAATCGAGTTTTTTGGGTCTCAGAAGCGATTTGTACTGTGTTAGAAAAAATTCAATTTTCAGGCAAAAAAAATGCTAAAACACGTTTTTTTGGCCCAAAAAGTCGATTTGTGCATGCATCTTCGATACCCGTTTTTATCCCAAATTTAGCCTAAAAACACCGAAAAACGAGTTTTTTGGGTCTCAGAAGCGATTTGTACATGTCTACTCTGTTCTAGAAATAATTCAATTTTCAGGCAAAAAAAATGCTAAAACACGTTTTTTTGGCCCAAAAAGTCGATTTGTGCATGCATCTTCGATACCCGTTTATATCCCAAATTTAGCCTAAAAACACCGAAAAATCGAGTTTTTTGGGTCTCAGAAGCCATTTGTACATGTCTACACTGTTCTAGAAAAAAATCAATTTTCAGGCAAAAAAATGCTAAAACACGTTTTTTTGGCCCAAAAAGTCGATTTGTGCATGCATTTTCGATACCCGTTTATATCCCAAATTTAGCCTAAAAACACCGAAAAATCGAGTTTTTTGGGTCTCAGAAGCGATTTGTACTGTGCTAGAAAAAATTCAATTTTCAGGCAAAAAAAATGCTAAAACACGTTTTTTTGGCCCAAAAAGTCGATTTGTGCATGCATCTTCGATACCCGTTTATATCCCAAATTTAGCCTAAAAACACCGAAAAATCGAGTTTTTTGGGTCTCAGAAGCGATTTGTACTGTGCTAGAAAAATTTCAATTTTCAGGCAAAAAAAATGCTAAAACACGTTTTTTTGGCCCAAAAAGTCGATTTGTGCATGCATCTTCGATACCCGTTTATATCCCAAATTTAGCCTAAAAACACCGAAAAATCGAGTTTTTTGGGTCTCAGAAGCGATTTGTACTGTGCTAGAAAAAATTCAATTTTCAGGCAAAAAAATGCTAAAACACGTTTTTTTGGCCCAAAAAGTCGATTTGTGCATGCATCTTCGATACCCGTTTATATCCCAAATTTAGCCTAAAAACACCGAAAAATCGAGTTTTTTGGGTCTCAGAAGCGATTTGTACATGTCTACACTGTTCTAGAAAAATTTCAATTATCAGGCAAAAAAAATGCTAAAACACGTTTTTTTGGCCCAAAAAGTCGATTTGTGCATGCATCTTCGATACCCGTTTATATCCCAAATTTAGACTAAAAACACCGAAAAATCGAGTTTTTTGGGTCTCAGAAGCGATTTGTACTGTGCTAGAAAAATTTCAATTTTCAGGCAAAAAAAATGCTAAAACACGTTTTTTTGGCCCAAAAAGTCGATTTGTGCATGCATCTTCGATACCCGTTTATATCCCAAATTTAGCCTAAAAACACCGAAAAATCGAGTTTTTTGGGTCTCAGAAGCGATTTGTACATGTCTACACTGTTCTAGAAAAAAATCAATTTTCAGGCAAAAAAAATGCTAAAACACGTTTTTTTGGCCCAAAAAGTCGATTTGTGCATGCATCTTCGATACCCGTTTATATCCCAAATTTAGCCTAAAAACACCGAAAAATCGAGTTTTTTGGGTCTCAGAAGCGATTTGTACTGTGTTAGAAAAATTTCAATTTTCAGGCAAAAAAAATGCTAAAACACGTTTTTTTGGCCCAAAAAGTCGATTTGTGCATGCATCTTCGATACCCGTTTTTATCCCAAATTTAGCCTAAAAACACCGAAAAACGAGTTTTTTGGGTCTCAGAAGCGATTTGTACATGTCTACTCTGTTCTAGAAATAATTCAATTTTCAGGCAAAAAAAATGCTAAAACACGTTTTTTTGGCCCAAAAAGTCGATTTGTGCATGCATCTTCGATACCCGTTTATATCCCAAATTTAGCCTAAAAACACCGAAAAATCGAGTTTTTTGGGTCTCAGAAGCGATTTGTACTGTGCTAGAAAAATTTCAATTTTCAGGCAAAAAAAATGCTAAAACACGTTTTTTTGGCCCAAAAAGTCGATTTGTGCATGCATCTTCGATACCCGTTTATATCCCAAATTTAGACTAAAAACACCGAAAAATCGAGTTTTTTGGGTCTCAGAAGCGATTTGTACTGTGCTAGAAAAAATTCAATTTTCAGGCAAAAAAAATGCTAAAACACGTTTTTTTGGCCCAAAAAGTCGATTTGTGCATGCATCTTCGATACCCGTTTATATCCCAAATTTAGCCTAAAAACACCGAAAAATCGAGTTTTTTGGGTCTCTGAAGCGATTTGTACATGTCTACACTGTTCTAGAAAAATTTCAATTATCAGGCAAAAAAAATGCTAAAACACGTTTTTTTGGCCCAAAAAGTCGATTTGTGCATGCATCTTCGATACCCGTTTATATCCCAAATTTAGACTAAAAACACCGAAAAATCGAGTTTTTTGGGTCTCAGAAGCGATTTGTACTGTGCTAGAAAAATTTCAATTTTCAGGCAAAAAAAATGCTAAAACACGTTTTTTTGGCCCAAAAAGTCGATTTGTGCATGCATCTTCGATACCCGTTTATATCCCAAATTTAGCCTAAAAACACCGAAAAATCGAGTTTTTTGGGTCTCAGAAGCCATTTGTACATGTCTACACTGTTCTAGAAAAAAAACAATTTTCAGGCAATAAAATGCTAAAACACGTTTTTTTGGCCCAAAAAGTCGATTTGTGCATGCATCTTCGATACCCGTTTATATCCCAAATTTAGCCTAAAAACACCGAAAAATTGAGTTTTTTGGGTCTCAGAAGCGATTTGTACATGTCTACACTGTTCTAGAAAAAAATCAATTTTCAGGCAAAAAAAATGCTAAAACACGTTTTTTTGGCCCAAAAAGTCGATTTGTGCATGCATCTTCGATACCCGTTTATATCCCAAATTTAGCCTAAAAACACCGAAAAATCGAGTTTTTTGGGTCTCAGAAGCGATTTGTACTGTGTTAGAAAAAATTCAATTTTCAGGCAAAAAAAATGCTAAAACACGTTTTTTTGGCCCAAAAAGTCGATTTGTGCATGCATCTTCGATACCCGTTTTTATCCCAAATTTAGCCTAAAAACACCGAAAAACGAGTTTTTTGGGTCTCAGAAGCGATTTGTACATGTCTACTCTGTTCTAGAAATAATTCAATTTTCAGGCAAAAAAAATGCTAAAACACGTTTTTTTGGCCCAAAAAGTCGATTTGTGCATGCATCTTCGATACCCGTTTATATCCCAAATTTAGCCTAAAAACACCGAAAAATCGAGTTTTTTGGGTCTCAGAAGCCATTTGTACATGTCTACACTGTTCTAGAAAAAAATCAATTTTCAGGCAAAAAAATGCTAAAACACGTTTTTTTGGCCCAAAAAGTCGATTTGTGCATGCATTTTCGATACCCGTTTATATCCCAAATTTAGCCTAAAAACACCGAAAAATCGAGTTTTTTGGGTCTCAGAAGCGATTTGTACTGTGCTAGAAAAATTTCAATTTTCAGGCAAAAAAAATGCTAAAACACGTTTTTTTGGCCCAAAAAGTCGATTTGTGCATGCATCTTCGATACCCGTTTATATCCCAAATTTAGACTAAAAACACCGAAAATCGAGTTTTTTGGGTCTCAGAAGCGATTTGTACTGTGCTAGAAAAATTTCAATTTTCAGGCAAAAAAAATGCTAAAACACGTTTTTTTGGCCCAAAAAGTCGATTTGTGCATGCATCTTCGATACCCGTTTATATCCCAAATTTAGCCTAAAAACACCGAAAAATCGAGTTTTTTGGGTCTCAGAAGCGATTTGTACTGTGCTAGAAAAATTTCAATTTTCAGGCAAAAAAAATGCTAAAACACGTTTTTTTGGCCCAAAAAGTCAATTTGTGCATGCATCTTCGATACCCGTTTATATCCCAAATTTAGCCTAAAAACACCGAAAAAACGAGTTTTTTGGGTCTCAGAAGCGATTTGTACATGTCTACACTGTTCTAGAAAAAAATCAATTTTCAGGCAAAAAAAATGCTAAAACACGTTTTTTTGGCCCAAAAAGTCGATTTGTGCATGCATCTTCGATACCCGTTTATATCCCAAATTTAGCCTAAAAACACCGAAAAATCGAGTTTTTTGGGTCTCAGAAGCGATTTGTACATGTCTACACTGTTCTAGAAAAATTTCAATTATCAGGCAAAAAAAATGCTAAAACACGTTTTTTTGGCCCAAAAAGTCGATTTGTGCATGCATCTTCGATACCCGTTTATATCCCAAATTTAGACTAAAAACACCGAAAAATCGAGTTTTTTGGGTCTCAGAAGCGATTTGTACTGTGCTAGAAAAATTTCAATTTTCAGGCAAAAAAAATGCTAAAACACGTTTTTTTGGCCCAAAAAGTCGATTTGTGCATGCATCTTCGATACCCGTTTATATCCCAAATTTAGCCTAAAAACACCGAAAAATCGAGTTTTTGGGTCTCAGAAGCGATTTGTACATGTCAAAACTGTTCTAGAAAAAAATCAATTTTCAGGTAAAAAAAATGCTAAAACACGTTTTTTTGGCCCAAAAAGTCGATTTGTGCATGCATCTTCGATACTCGTTTATATCCCAAATTTAGCCTAAAAACACCGAAAAATCGAGTTTTTTGGGTCTCAGAAGTGATTTGTACTGTGCTAGAAAAATTTCAATTTTCAGGCAAAAAAAATGCTAAAACACGTTTTTTGGGCCCAAAAAGTCGATTTGTGCATGCATCTTCGATACCCTTTTATACCCCAAATTCAGCCTAAAAACACAGAAAAATCGAGTTTTTGGGTCTCAGAAGTGATTTGTACTGTTCAAGAAAAAATTCAATTTTCAGGCAAAAAAAATGCTAAAACACGTTTTTTTGGCCCAAAAAGTCGATTTGTGCATGCATCTTCGATACCCGTTTATATCCCAAATTTAGCCTAAAAACACCGAAAAATCGAGTTTTTTGGGTCTCAGAATCGATTTGTACTGTGCTAGAAAAAATTCAATTTTCAGGCAAAATAAATGCTAAAACACGTTTTTTTGGCCCAAAAAGTCGATTTGTGCATGCATCTTCGATACCCGTTTATATCCCAAATTTAGACTAAAAACACCGAAAAATCGAGTTTTTTGGGTCTCAGAAGCGATTTGTACTGTGCTAGAAAAATTTCAATTTTCAGGCAAAAAAAATGCTAAAACACGTTTTTTTGGCCCAAAAAGTCGATTTGTGCATGCATCTTCGATACCCGTTTATATCCCAAATTTAGCCTAAAAACACCGAAAAATCGAGTTTTTGGGTCTCAGAAGCGATTTGTACATGTCAAAACTGTTCTAGAAAAAAATCAATTTTCAGGTAAAAAAAATGCTAAAACACGTTTTTTTGGCCCAAAAAGTCGATTTGTGCATGCATCTTCGATACCCGTTTATATCCCAAATTTAGCCTAAAAACACCGAAAAATCGAGTTTTTTGGGTCTCAGAAGCGATTTGTACTGTGCTAGAAAAAATTCAATTTTCAGGCAAAAAAAATGCTAAAACACGTTTTTTTGGCCCAAAAAGTCGATTTGTGCATGCATCTTCGATACCCGTTTATATCCCAAATTTAGCCTAAAAACACCGAAAAATCGAGTTTTTTGGGTCTCAGAAGCCATTTGTACATGTCTACACTGTTCTAGAAAAAAATCAATTTTCAGGCAAAAAAATGCTAAAACACGTTTTTTTGGCCCAAAAAGTCGATTTGTGCATGCATCTTCGATACCCGTTTATATCCCAAATTTAGCCTAAAAACACCGAAAAATCGAGTTTTTTGGGTCTCAGAAGTGATTTGTACTGTTCTAGAAAAAATTCAATTTTCAGGCAAAAAAAATGCTAAAACACGTTTTTTTGGCCCAAAAAGTCGATTTGTGCATGCATCTTCGATACCCGTTTATATCCCAAATTTAGCCTAAAAACACCGAAAAATCGAGTTTTTTGGGTCTCAGAAGCGATTTGTACTGTGCTAGAAAAATTTCAATTTTCAGGCAAAAAAAATGCTAAAACACGTTTTTTTGGCCCAAAAAGTCGATTTGTGCATGCATCTTCGATACCCGTTTATATCCCAAATTTAGACTAAAAACACCGAAAAATCGAGTTTTTTGGGTCTCAGAAGCGATTTGTACTGTGCTAGAAAAATTTCAATTTTCAGGCAAAAAAAATGCTAAAACACGTTTTTTTGGCCCAAAAAGTCGATTTGTGCATGCATCTTCGATACCCGTTTATATCCCAAATTTAGCCTAAAAACACCGAAAAATCGAGTTTTTGGGTCTCAGAAGCGATTTGCACATGTCAAAACTGTTCTAGAAAAAAAACAATTTTCAGGTAAAAAAAATGCTAAAACACGTTTTTTTGGCCCAAAAAGTCGATTTGTGCATGCATCTTCGATACCCGTTTATATCCCAAATTTAGCCTAAAAACACCGAAAAATCGAGTTTTTTGGGTCTCAGAAGCGATTTGTACATGTCTACACTGTTCTAGAAAAAATTCAATTTTCAGGCAAAAAAAATGCTAAAACACGTTTTTTTGGCCCAAAAAGTCGATTTGTGCATGCATCTTCGATACCCGTTTATATCCCAAATTTAGCCTAAAAACACCGAAAAATCGAGTTTTTTGGGTCTCAGAAGCCATTTGTACATGTCTACACTGTTCTAGAAAAAAATCAATTTTCAGGCAAAAAAATGCTAAAACACGTTTTTTTGGCCCAAAAAGTCGATTTGTGCATGCATCTTCGATACCCGTTTATATCCCAAATTTAGCCTAAAAACACCGAAAAATCGAGTTTTTTGGGTCTCAGAAGCGATTTGTACATGTCTACACTGTTCTAGAAAAAAATCAATTTTCAGGTAAAGAAAATGCTAAAACACGTTTTTTTGGCCCAAAAAGTCGATTTGTGCATGCATCTTCGATACCCGTTTATATCCCAAATTTAGCCTAAAAACACCGAAAAATCGAGTTTTTGGGTCACAGAAGTGATTTGTACTGTGCTAGAAAAATTTCAATTTTCAGACAAAAAAAATGCTAAAACACGTTTTTTTGGCCCAAAAAGTCGATTTGTGCATGCATCTTCGATACCCGTTTATATCCCTAATTTAGCCTAAAAACACCGAAAAATCGAGTTTTTTGGGTCTCAGAAGCGATTTGTACATGTCTACACTGTTCTAGAAAAATTTCAATTTTCAGGCAAAAAAAATGCTAAAACACGTTTTTTTGGCCCAAAAAGTCGATTTGTGCATGCATCTTCGATACCCGTTTATATCCCAAATTTAGCCTAAAAACACCGAAAAATCGAGTTTTTTGGGTCTCAGAAGCGATTTGTACTGTGCTAGAAAAATTTCAATTTTCAGGCAAAAAAAATGCTATAACACGTTTTTTTGGCCCAAAAAGTCGATTTGTGCATGCATCTTCGATACCCGTTTATATCCCAAATTTAGCCTAAAAACACCGAAAAATAGAGTTTTTTGGGTCTCAGAAGCGATTTGTATATGTCTACACTGTTCTAGAAAAATGTCAATTTTCAGGCAAAAAAAATGCTAAAACACGTTTTTTGGGCCCAAAGAGTCGATTTGTGCATGCATCTTCGATACCCGTTTATATCCCAAATTTAGCCTAAAAACACCGAAAAATCGAGTTTCTTGGGTCTCAGAAGCAATTTGTACTGTGCTAGAAAAATTTCAATTTTCAGGCAAAAAAAATGCTAAAACACGTTTTTTTGGCCCAAAAAGTCGATTTGTGCATGCATCTTCGATACCCGTTTATATCCCAAATTTAGCCTAAAAACACCGAAAAATCGAGTTTTCTGGGTCTCAGAAGCGATTTGTACATGTCTACACTGTTCTAGAAAAAATTCAATTTTCAGGTAAAAAAAATGCCCAAAAAGTCGATTTGTGCATGCATCTTCGATACCCGTTTATATCCCAAATTTAGCCTAAAAACACCGAAAAATCGAGTTTTTGGGTCACAGAAGTGATTTGTACTGTGCTAGAAAAATTTCAATTTTCAGACAAAAAAAATGCTAAAACACGTTTTTTTGGCCCAAAAAGTCGATTTGTGCATGCATCTTCGATACCCGTTTATATCCCAAATTTAGCCTAAAAACACCGAAAAATCGAGTTTTTTGGGTCTCAGAAGCGATTTGTACTGTGCTAGAAAAATTTCAATTTTCAGGCAAAAAAAATGTTAAAACACGTTTTTTTGGCCCAAAAAGTCGATTTGTGCATGCATCTTTGATACCCGTTTATATCCCAAATTTAGCCTAAAAACACCGAAAAATCGAATTTTTTGGGTCTCAGAAGCGATTTGTACATGTCTACACTGTTCTAAAATAAATTCAATTTTCAGGCAAAAAGAATGCTAAAACACGTTTTTTTGGCAAAAAAGTCGATTTGTGCATGCATCTTCGATACCCGTTTATATCCCAAATTTAGCCTAAAAACACCGAAAAATCGAGTTTTTTGGGTCTCAGAAGCGATTTGTACATGTCTACACTGTTCTAGAAAAAATTCAATTTTCAGGCAAAAAAAATGCTAAAACACGTTTTTTTGGCCCAAAAAGTCGATTTGTGCATGCATCTTCGATACCCGTTTATATCCCAAATTTAGCCAAAAAAAAAAAAGAAAAATCGAGTTTTTTGGGTCTCAGAAGTGATTTGTACTGTGCTAGAAAAATTTCTATTTTCAGGCAAAAAAAATGCTAAAACACGTTTTTTTGGCCCAAAAAGTCGATTTGTGCATGCATCTTCGATACCCGTTTATATCCCAAATTTAGTCTAAAAACACCGAAAAATCGAGTTTTTGAGTCTCAGAAGTGATTTGTACTGTGCTAGAAAAATTTCAATTTTCAGGCAAAAAAAATGCTAAAACACGTTTTTTTGGCCCAAAAAGTCGATTTGTGCATGCATCTTCGATACCCGTTTATATCCCAAATTTAGCCTAAAAACACCGAAAAATCGAGTTTTTTGGGTCTCAGAAGCGATTTGTACATGTCTACACTGTTCTAGAAAAAAATCAATTTTCAGGTAAAAAAAATGCCCAAAAAGTCGATTTGTGCATGCATCTTCGGTACCCGTTTATATCCCAAATTTAGCCAAAAAAAAACGAAAAATCGAGTTTTTTGGGTCTCAGAAGTGATTTGTACTGTGCTAGAAAAATTTCAATTTTCAGGCAAAAAAAATGCTAAAACACGTTTTTTTGGCCCAAAAAGTCGATTTGTGCATGCATCTTCGATACCCGTTTATATCCCAAATTTAGCCTAAAAACACCGAAAAATCGAGTTCTTTGGGTCTCAGAAGCGATTTGTACATGTCTACACTGTTCTAGAAAAATTTCAATTTTCAGGCAAAAAAAATGCTAAAACACGTTTTTTTGGCCCA
This sequence comes from Petrolisthes manimaculis, assembly GCA_034508575.1. Taxonomy (NCBI): domain Eukaryota; kingdom Metazoa; phylum Arthropoda; class Malacostraca; order Decapoda; family Porcellanidae; genus Petrolisthes; species Petrolisthes manimaculis. Next base: position 27,229 of record JAWZYT010004259.1, read on the forward strand.
AAAAGTCGATTTGTGCATGCATCTTCGATACCCGTTTATATCCCAAATTTAGCCTAAAAACACCGAAAAATCGAGTTTTTTGGGTCTCAGAAGCGATTTGTACTGTGCTAGAAAAATTTCAATTTTCAGGCAAAAAAAATGCTAAAACACGTTTTTTTGGCCCAAAAAGTCGATTTGTACTGTGCTAGAAAAAATTCAATTTTCAGGCAAAAAAAATGCTAAAACACGTTTTTTTGGCCCAAAAAGTCGATTTGTACTGTGCTAGAAAAATTTCAATTTTCAGGCAAAAAAAATGCAAAAACACGTTTTTTTGGCCCAAAAAGTCGATTTGTACTGTGCTAGAAAAATTTCAATTTTCAGGCAAAAAAAATGCTAAAACACGTTTTTTTGGCCCAAAAAGTCGATTTGTACTGTGCTAGAAAAAAATCAATTTTCAGGCAAAAAAAATGCTAAAACACGTTTTTTTTGGCTCAAAAAGTCGATTTGTACTGTGCTAAAAAAAATCAATTTTCAGGCAAAAAAAATGCTAAAACACGTTTTTTTGGCCCAAAAAGTCGATTTGTACTGTGCTAGAAAAATTTCAATTTTCCGGCAAAAAAAATGCTAAAACACGTTTTTTTGGCCCAAAAAACGTGTTTTAACAGGCAGGCAGGCAGGTAGGGAGGCAGGCAGGCAGGCAGGTAGGGAGGCAGGCAGGCAGGCAGGTAGGCAGGCAGGCAGACAGGCAGGTAGGGAGGCAGGCAGGCAGGCAGGCAGACAGGCAGGTAGGGAGGCAGGCAGGCAGGCAGGCAGGTAGGGAGGCAGGTAGGGAGGCAGGCAGGCAGGCAGGCAGACAGGCAGGTAGGGAGGCAGGCAGGCAGGGAAATCTGACTTATATAGGGATGAACTGAACACATTTTCTATCCCGTTTCTACCACTAAAGAAAACGTGATTATATACACCATGCTATTATATATTAGATATATAGATTATAAATTATTCATTATTATTATTATTACTACTATTATTACCTGTATTATTATTATTATTATTATTATTATTATTATTATTATTATTATTATTAGTAGTAGTAGTAGTAGTAGTAGTAGTAGTAGTATTGCCAATTCGGGCTCTTATTCTGGCTATACTTACGACTCTCTCTCTCTTTCTCTCTCACACACACATGTAAACAAAGAAACATTTGCAATGAAATGAAATGAAAATAATGCCCTTGAAAACGACTAATGTGTACTAAAAGTGAAATAGTAGTATTAAAAATCCTGTAGATTAAAGTGAAGTATAAAGGTGTGCAATATAGTAGATGAAAATTGAAAATGACTCGAATGTGTAAATGCAGTGTTGCCATGGTGTTGTAGCCACTTCTAGCCACCTGTAGCCCAAGTGTGAAGGGTAGAAGCAGTGTTACCAATGTTTTGTAGCCCAGTTTTGTAGCCCCAAGGTGAGTTGTGATTGGCTAAAATGGGGGTGTTGGCGATTTTTGTCGAATATATATAAGGTCGTAAGCCGCCGGGGTGGTTGGTGGGGTGGGGGAGGGTAAAACAAGGGCTTGGGGGGGCCATTTTTTGGATTTAGAGGCAAAATAAAAAAAATTTTGGGCTTCTTCTCGACAGCCTAACCAAACCAAGCCTTATTTAACCTAACCTCTTCCTATTATAATTAGTAGTAGTAGTAGTAATATTAGTAGTAGTAGTAATATTAGTAGTAATAGTAATATTACCTAACCTAACCTAGACCACAGTAGACTACCGGGACCTAACCGGGGCAGACTACCGGGACCTAACCTAACATAACAGGACCGGGACAGACTACCGGGACCTAACCGGGGCAGACTACCGGGACCTAACCTAACATAACAGGACCGGGACAGACTACCGGGACCTAACCGGGGCAGACTACCGGGACCTAACCTAACATAACAGGACCGGGACAGACTACCGGGACCTAACCGGGGCACACTACCGGGACCTAACCTAACATAGCCTAACCGGGGCAGACTACCGGGACCTAACCTAACATAGCCTAACCGGGGCAGACTACTAGGACCTAACCTAACCTAACCTAACCTAACCTAACCTAACCTAACCTAACCTAACCTACCGAGACCTAACCGGGGCAGACTACCGGGACCTAACCTAACATAACAGAACCGGGACAGACTACCGGGACCTAACCTAACATAGCCTAACCGGGGCAGACTACCGGGACCTAACCTAACATAGCCTAACCGGGGCATACTACCGGGACCTAACCGGGGCAGACTACCGGGACCTAACCTAACATAGCCTAACCGGGGCATACTAACCTAACCTAACCTAACCTAACCTAACCTAACCTAACCTAACCTAACCTAACCTAACCTAACCTAACCTACCGAGACCTAACCGGGGCAAACTACCGGGACCTAACCTAACATAGCCTAACCGGGGCAGACTACCGGGACCTAACCGGGGCAGACTACCGGGACCTAACCTAACATAACAGGACCGGGACAGACTACCGGGACCTAACCGGGGCAGACTACCGGGACCTAACCTAACATAACAGGACCGGGACAGACTACCGGGACCTAACCGGGGCAGACTACCGGGACCTAACCTAACATAACAGGACCGGGACAGACTACCGGGACCTAACCGGGGCAGACTACCGGGACCTAACCTAACATAACAGGACCGGGACAGACTACCGGGACCTAACCGGGGCAGACTACCGGGACCTAACCTAACATAACAGGACCGGGACAGACTACCGGGACCTAACCGGGGCAGACTACCGGGACCTAACCTAACATAACAGGACCGGGACAGACTACCGGGACCTAACCGGGGCAGACTACCGGGACCTAACCTAACATAACAGGACCGGGACAGACTACCGGGACCTAACCGGGGCAAACTACCGGGACCTAACCTAACATAGCCTAACCGGGGCATACTACCAGGACCTAACCTAACCTAACCTAACCTAACCTAACCTAACCTAACCTAACCTAACCTACCGAGACCTAACCGGGACAGACTACCGGGACCTAACCGGGGCAGACTACCGGGACCTAACCTAACATAACAGAACCGGGACAGACTACCGGGACCTAACCGGGGCAGACTACCGGGACCTAACCTAACATAACAGGACCGGGACAGACTACCGGGACCTAACCGGGGCAGACTCCCGGGACCTAACCTAACATAACAGGACCGGGACAGACTACCGGGACCTAACCGGGGCAGACTACCGGGACCTAACCTAACATAACAGAACCGGGACAGACTACCGGGACCTAACCGGGGCAGACTACCGGGACCTAACCTAACATAACAGGACCGGGGCAGACTACCGGGACCTAACCGGGGCAGACTACCGGGACCTAACCTAACATAACACGACCGGGACAGACTACCGGGACCTAACCGGGGCAGACTACCGGGACCTAACCTAACATGACAGAACCGGGACAGACTACCGGGACCTAACCGGGGCAGACTACCGGGACCTAACCTAACATAACAGGACCGGGACAGACTACCGGGACCTAACCTAACATAACAGAACCGGGACAGACTACCGGGACCTAACCGGGGCAAACTACCGGGACCTAACCTAACATAGCCTAACCGGGGCAGACTACCGGGACCTAACCTAACATAGCCTAACCGGGGCATACTACCGGGACCTAACCGGGGCAGACTACCGGGACCTAACCTAACATAGCCTAACCGGGGCATACTAACCTAACCTAACCTAACCTAACCTAACCTAACCTAACCTAACCTAACCTAACCTAACCAAACCTAACCTAACCTACCGAGACCTAACCGGGGCAAACTACCGGGACCTAACCTAACATAGCCTAACCGGGGCAGACTACCGGGACCTAACCTAACATAACAGGACCGGGACAGACTACCGGGAACTAACCGGGGCAGACTACCGGGACCTAACCTAACATAACAGGACCGGGACAGACTACCGGGACCTAACCGGGGCAGACTACCGGGACCTAACCTAACATAACAGGACCGGGACAGACTACCGGGACCTAACCGGGGCAGACTACCGGGACCTAACCTAACATAACAGAACCGGGACAGACTACCGGGACCTAACCGGGGCAGACTACCGGGACCTAACCTAACATAACAGAAACGGGACAGACTACCGGGACCTAACCGGGGCAGACTACCGGGACCTAACCTAACATAACAGAACCGGGACAGACTACCGGGACCTAACCGGGGCAAACTACCGGGACCTAACCTAACATAGCCTAACCGGGGCAGACTACCGGGACCTAACCTAACATAGCCTAACCGGGGCATACTACCGGGACCTAACCTAACCTAACCTAACCTAACCTAACCTAACCTAACCTACCGAGACCTAACCGGGGCAGACTACCGGGACCTAACCTAACATAACAGGACCGGGACAGACTACCGGGACCTAACCGGGGCAGACTACCGGGACCTAACCTAACATAACAGGACCGGGACAGACTACCGGGACCTAACCGGGGCAGACTACCGGGACCTAACCTAACATAACAGGACCGGGACAGACTACCGGGACCTAACCTAACATAACAGAACCGGGACAGACTACCGGGACCTAACCGGGGCAGACTACCGGGACCTAACCTAACATAACAGAACCGGGACAGACTACCGGGACCTAACCGGGGCAGACTACCGGGACGTAACCTAACATAACAGAACCGGGACAGACTACCGGGACCTAACCGGGGCAGACTACCGGGACCTAACCTAACATAACAGAACCGGGACAGACTACCGGGACCTAACCGGGGCAAACTACCGGGACCTAACCTAACATAGCCTAACCGGGGCAGACTACCGGGACCTAACCTAACATAGCCTAACCGGGGCATACTACCGGGACCTAACCGGGGCATACTAACCTAACCTAACCTAACCTAACCTAACCTAACCTAACCTAACCTAACCTAACCTAACCTAACCTAACCTAACCTAACCTACCGAGACCTAACCGGGGCAAACTACCGGGACCTAACCTAACATAGCCTAACCGGGGCAGACTACCGGGACCTAACCGGGGCAGACTACCGGGACCTAACCTAACATAACAGAACCGGGACAGACTACCGGGACCTAACCGGGGCAGACTACCGGGACCTAACCTAACATAACAGAACCGGGACAGACTACCGGGACCTAACCTAACATAGCCTAACCGGGGCATACTAACCTAACCTAACCTAACCTAACCTAACCTAACCTAACCTAACCTAACCTAACCTAACCTACCGAGACCTAACCGGGGAAAACTACCGGGACCTAACCTAACATAGCCTAACCGGGGCAGACTACCGGGACCTAACCGGGGCAGACTACCGGGACCTAACCTAACATAACAGAACCGGGACAGACTACCGGGGCAGACTACCGGGACCTAACCTAACATAACAGAACCGGGACAGACTACCGGGACCTAACCGGGGCAGACTACCGGGACCTAACCTAACATAACAGAACCGGGACAGACTACCGGGACCTAACCGGGGCAGACTACCGGGACCTAACCTAACATAACAGAACCGGGACAGACTTCCGGGACCTAACCGGGGCAAACTACCGGGACCTAACCTAACATAGCCTAACCGGGGCAGACTACCGGGACCTAACCTAACATAGCCTAACCGGGGCATACTACCGGGACCTAACCGGGGCAGACTACCGGGACCTAACCTAACATAGCCTAACCGGGGCATACTAACCTAACCTAACCTAACCTAACCTAACCTAACCTAACCTAACCTAACCTAACCTACCGAGACCTAACCGGGGCAAACTACCGGGACCTAACCTAACATAGCCTAACCGGGGCAGACTACCGGGACCTAACCGGGGCAGACTACCGGGACCTAACCTAACATAACAGAACCGGGACAGACTACCGGGACCTAACCGGGGCAGACTACCGGGACCTAACCTAACATAACAGAACCGGGACAGACTACCGGGACCTAACCGGGGCAGACTACCGGGACCTAACCTAACATAGCCTAACCGTGGTATACTACCGGGACCTAACCTAACCTAACCTAACCCTTAACCTAACCTAACCTAACCTAACCTAACCCAACCCAACCTAACCTAACCTAACCTAACCTAACCTAACCTAACCTAACCCTTAACCTAACCTAACCTAACCTAACCCAACCTAACCTAACCTAACCTAACCTAACCTAACCTAACCTAACCCTTAACCTAACCTAACCCTTAACCTAACCTAACCCAACCCAACCTAACCTAACCTAACCTAACCTAACCTAACCCTTAACCTAACCTAACCTAACCCCTAACCTGCTGCCCCACTGCCCCGTCGCCACCCGGCTGTCACCCCGCTGCCCCGCTGCCCTGCCGCCCCGCTGCCCCGCCACCCCGCTGCCCCGCCACCCTGCCCCACTGCCCCGCTGCCCCGACGCCCCGCTGCCCGGCTGTCCAGCCCCGCCGCCCCACTGCCCCGCCCCGCTGCCCCGCCGCCCCGCCCCGCAACTGCCCCACTGCCCCGCCCCGCTGCCCCGCCGCCCCGCTGCCCCGACGCCCCGCTGCCCTGACGCCCCGCTGCCCTGCCGCCCCGCCCCGCAACTGCCCCACTGCCCCGCCCCGCCGCCCCGACGCCCCGCTGCCCCGCCACCCCGCCCCGCTGCCCCGACGCCCTGCTGCCCCGCTGTCAAGGCCCGCCGCCCCGCTGCCCCGCCCCGCTGCCCCGCATCCCGCTGCCCCGCCGCCCCGCTGCCCCGCCCCGCTGCCCCGATGCCCTGCCGCCCCGCTGCCACGCCGCCCCGCTGCCCCGCCCCGCAACTGCCCTGCCGCCCCGCTGCCCCTAACCTAACCTAACCTAACCTAACCTAACCCAACCTAACCTAACCTAACCTAACCTAACCCTTAACCTAACCTAACCTAACCCTTAACCTAACCTAACCTAACCTAACCTAACCTAACCCTTAACCTAACCTAACCTAACCTAACCTAAACTAACCTAACCCTTAACCTAACCTAACCTAACCTAACCTAACCCTTAACCTAACCTAACCCAACCTAACCTAACCTAACCTAACCTAACCCTTAACCTAACCTAACCTAACCCCTAACCTGCTGCCCCGCTGCCCCGCCGCCCCGCCCCGCTGCCCCGCCCCACTGCCCTGCCCCACTGCCCCGCCGCCGCCCGGCTGTCACCCCGCTGCCCCGCCGCCCCGCTGCCCTGCCGCCCTGCTGCCCCGCCACCCCGCTGCCCCGCCACCCTGCCCCACTGCCCCGCTGCCCCGACGCCCCGCTGCCCCGCTGTCCAGCCCCGCCGCCCCACTGCCACGCCCCGCTGCCCCGACGCCCCGCTGCCCCGCCGCCCCGCCCCGCAACTGCCCCACTGCCCCGCCCCGCTGCCCCGCCGCCCCGCTGCCCCGCTGCCCCGACGCCCCGCTGCCCCGCCGCCCCGCCCCACAACTGCCCCACTGCCCCGCCCCGCTGCACCGCCACCCCGCCCCGCTGCCCTGACGCCCTGCTGCCCCGCTGTCAAGCCCCGCCGCCCCGCTGCCCCGCCCCGCTGCCCCGCATCCCGCTGCCCCGCCGCCCTGCTGCCCCGCCGCCCCGCTACCCCGCCTCGCAACTGCCCCGCATCCCCGCCCCGCCCCGCTGCCCCGCTGCCCCGCCCCGCTGCCCCGATGCCCTGCCGCCCCGCTGCCACGCCGCCCCGCTGCCCCGCCCCGCAACTGCCCTGCCGCCCCGCTGCCC
>JAWZYT010004259.1:42500-43754 GCA_034508575.1 Petrolisthes manimaculis
TTGAGTTAGATTGGGTTGGGTTGGGTTGGGTTGGGTTGAGTTAGATTTGGTTAGGTTAGGTTGGGTTGGGTTGAGTTAGATTGGGTTGGGTTGGTTTGGTTGGGTTTGGTTATATTGGGTTTAGGTTAGGTTAGGTTGGGTTATATTGGGTTATATTGGGTTAGGTTAAGTTAGGTTAAGTTAAGTTAAGTTAAGTTATATAATAATAATATATATTTTATAGTTAATTTCTATTTACAGTAATATTTCAACTGTTCACCCTTAAGGGGGCCTCATCACACACACACACACACAGACACACACACACACACACACACGTATTTCAAAATATCATAAAACGGAAAGAAAATTGAATGTATTTGAATTTTAGGAGTAACTAGTTTACTCCAAAGTTCTCGAGACAACAGGATTACTAATGAATTCTAATGGTAACACTGTTTCCTTGGACCTACAGGATGAAACCATTTACTTCAATAATTAGACTCGTATCTCTATAGGAATAGCAGTGCTATCCTATTTAAGATAATTACTCTAGATTACTGTAATTTGGGGTAATTTAAGGTAAAGTTTGGACAATCTAAGGTAATAGTTATCGATTCTTCCGTAATTACATGGGTATTCATAAAAGAAAATGCATTGCTATAAAAAACTATTATAATTACATAAAATTATCGTGTGTCAAGGGTTAAAAATATATGAAAATGATGAGGTAGTTGAGGATTTAAGGAAATTTGTCTCCATCTAAGGTAATGTTCAACCCAGTTTTTAAGGTAATACCATAAATACTTTTATGAGAATAGAATCAGTTTACAATTACCTCCGTGGGGTAAAGACGTGGTAAGAGTTGTTCATAATTATTTTATTGTCAAGTAAGTTTATATAAGTTTATAGTAATGTGTTTAATTAACTATGTGTCTGTGTATATGTACTGAAAAAAACATATAAAGAAGTGAAGTATTATTATTATTATTATTATTATTATTATTATTATTATTATTATTATTATTATCATATATATTATTATTATTATCATTATTATTATTATTATTATTATTATTATCATTATTATATTATCATTATTATTATTATCATTATCATTACTATCATTATTATTATTATTATTATTAATATTATTATTATTATTATTATTATTATTATCATTATTATCATTATTATTATTATCATTATTATTATTATTATTATTATTATCATAATTACTATCATTATTATTATCATTATTATTATTATCATTAC
>JAWZYT010004260.1:0-5000 GCA_034508575.1 Petrolisthes manimaculis
GTGTAATTAATTCTGTTCTTTATAATCATCAAAAGAACTGATGAAAAAGAACAAAAACATAATCAGTAAATACTTCATAGTGCAATTAAGTTTTTTTTTTATTATTATTATTATTATTATCCGTAGATTTAAAATATATACAGTAACTTATTCACATCCTATTTGTATTTAACCTTGAATTATCCACTTTACTACTGTACCTCGTGAAATTGCATTCTGAGGTGTGTTGTGTTATTGCTTCAGAGAGTTCCTGAAGACAGCCTGGATGAAACCAGATAAACAAGAGAAAGCCCCAGACATTCTACTCATCACACGACGCTTCAACGAGGTCAGTTATAATGTGTACCCTGGTTTATGAGGATCTAGTAAGAGTGTACTCTGGGTTATGGGGATCTACATAGTAATCGTGTCCACTCACAGGTGTCGTGAGTTGTTATATAGTAAGCATGTACCCTAGGTTATGAGGATCTAATGAGCATGTACCCTAGGTTATGGGGTTCTAATGAGCGTGTACCCTAGGTTATGGGGTTCTAATGAGCATGTACCCTAGGTTATGGGGATCTCATGAGCGTGTACCCTAGGTTATGGGGTTCTAATGAGCGTGTACCCTAGGTTATGGGGTTCTAATGAGCGTGTACCCTAGGTTATGGGGTTCTAATGAGCGTGTACCCTAGGTTATGGGGTTCTAATGAGCGTGTACCCTAGGTTATGGGGTTCTAATGAGCGTGTACCCTAGGTTATGGGGATCTCATGAGCGTGTACCCTAGGTTATGGGGATCTCATGAGCGTGTAATATGGGGATCTATTATAGTAAACGCGTACTCAAGATTATGGGAATATAGTAAATGCGTACCCAAGGTTATGAGGATCTAGTAGATAATGGGGATCTAGTAATCCTATCCACCAACAGATGTCACGACTAGTGGCGTCTGAGATCATCCGTGGAGGCAACATGGCCACACGTGTTGCCATCATTGAGAAGTGGGTGGCTGTGGCTGACATCTGCCGTTGCTTCCACAATTACAACGGTGTCCTTCAGGTGTGTTGTCAAGTATTTATTTTATTTCTGTCATGGTTCTCAGAAATTCCTATACTGTACTCGATTTTTTTTATCATTATTATTTTTTTAACTTAGCGAGAATGTATCTGTTCTCAGAAATTCCTATACTCGATTTTTTTTATTATTTGTTTTTTTTTTAACTTGGCGGGAATGTATCTGTTCTCATATTATTTTGATGTCTTTGCTTTTCGGTATGTGTAATACAAAGACAAATTACATCAAATATTTTCACAGCGCTAATTTTTTATATACAACTTATAAATCATAATTTTACGCATTTAGTCTCGATATCATGGTTAATAGAATGAGACCAGTTGTTACCATCTTTATTAAGGGGGTGTGGGAGTAGGGGACAGGCTTGGGGGGGACTGGGGGGGGTGCGGGAATAGGGGGATAGGCTTGGGGGGGACTGGGAAGGTGCGGGAATAGGGGGACAGGCTTGGAGTGGGTAGAAAGCCTGTCCCCATTATTCCCGCATCCCCCTAACCCCCCCAAGGCTGTCCCCCTACTCCTGCACCCCCCAAACCCTCCCCCTCCAAGCCTGTCCCCCTATTCCCACACACCCCCAGTCCCCCCCAAGCCTCTCCCCCTATTCCTACACCCCCTTAAACCTAAACACAAACTTTCAGGTGTGTGCTGCCTTCCAAAACTCATCCGTGTTCCGGCTGAAGAAAACCTGGGAAAAAGTATCTAAGACGGTGAGTTTTGACGAGGGCATAATGCTTGTTAAGGTTAAATTGGAGATAAATGAGTCCTTCAAATATTGCCACGAAACACCACCTATAGGGAAGGAGCTTGTTTCGTGGCATAGTCAGGAGGAATCAGAAGTCTCCAATTATCATACACGATCACAGGGTCCTTAAAGGGAGAGTATACTTTTGGTACATTGGAGTGCCTTAATTCCTCCAAAGTATGCTAGGAAACAGGACCAGAAGAGCAAAAATAATGGGCTTCTGTTGCTTGGAATAGTTTGGAGGATTCAGTTGCTCCAGATTTACCAACACAGAACTTCCCCCTTAAGGTTAAATTGGAGATAAATGAGTCCTTCAAATATTGCCACGAAACACCACCTATAGGGAAGGAGCTTGTTTCGAGGCATAATCAGGAGAAATCAGAAGTCTCCAATTATCATACACGACGATCACAGGGTATTTAAAGGGAGAGTATACTTTTGGTACATTGGAGCACCTTGATTCCTCCAAACTATGCCAGGTAACAGGGTCAAATGAATAAAAATAATGGTTGCCTGTTGCTTGGAATAGTTTGGAGGAATAATTTGCTCCAGATTTACCAACACTGTATCCTCCCCTTAAGGTTGATATACATTTGAGTGAGCCCTTGAGGGGAGATTCTCATGTTGGAAAATTGGAAGGTCTGGGATTCCTCCAAACTGTGCCAGGAAACAGACGAACTTAATGTTACTTTAATGAGGGATATGTTTCATGGCATAGTTGAGGGGAAGCAGTAGCCCAACAATTTACTCTCAAAAGAATCTCACGTTAAGCAAGGGGACACACAAACAAACAAAAAGACAGATAAACGGAGACAGACTTGGCTAGATAGAAGAGAGCTTAATTAAAATAGTTATACATTACAAACCATGCAGAGACTTTGACACTATAATTACAACTGTACCTACCGGGCCTCCTACAGACTCGACAGACCTTGGAGAAGTTGCAGTCCCTGGTGTCTTCTGATGGGAGGTTCCGCAGTCTACGTGATGCCCTCCGTTGCTGTGACCCTCCCTGTATACCTTACCTGGGCATGTACCTCACCGACCTGTCCTTTATAGAGGAGGGAACACCCAACTTCACAGACGATGGACTTCTCAACTTCTCTAAGATGAGGATGGTACGTGTTGCTTGTGTTTATTTTAAGTATAACCCTCATTATTTTTACACTCGTTGTCGTGTGGTGGGTTTTCTAATTGAGACAAAATGTGTGTTGTATTATACATACAGAATCCTTAAATTTCATGAGTGAGTGTAGAAATGATATAACAAATTAATGTGTTGGTCATTGAAGAGTTGAAAGGCATGTTGAAGAATGACAAAATAAACGATTGTATTGGTCTCTGGAGGGTTAAAATACGAGTTGATGTCACACAATCTATTCTATTGTGAGTGTAGGAATGACACAGTGAACTATTGTGAGTTAAGGAGTGACACAGTGAACTATTGTCGTGTTGTTGACGTCCACAGATCGCGCACGTCATCCGGGAGATCCGTCACTTCCAGCAGACACCTTACAAGATCGAGTACAAGCAACGCGTGGCCGGCTACCTGTTGGACCCTTCCCTACAACTCAACGACGAGGACCTGTACCGCTTATCCCTGGACCTGGAGCCACGACGGTCCACCCTCACCCACGTCACCGGTCCACTCCTCGCCACGGCCACCCACACCACCAACATCACCACGTCGTCCGGGTCCTCGTCGAGTTCGTCCTCCTGACAGCGGCGCAGGACGGTGGGGGAGATCTGGGTAAGCATCTGAGGCCCGTCCCCCCTGGAGCCATGCAGGGGGGCCATCAATGAGAGCCGGGCTGAGTGGTGAGTCAACCCTGGGGGGCATAAGGACTGAGCTCAACCGGCACTACGATACTCTGAGCTCATCCGGCAATACATTATTCTGAGCTCAGCGAGACTACTTTACTCTGAGCTCAGCGAGACTACATTACTCTGAGCTCAGCGACACTAAATTACTCAGAGCTCAGCGACACTACATTACTCTGAGCTCAGCGACACTAAATTACTCAGAGCTCGGCGACACTAAATTACTCTGAGCTCATCCGGCACTACATTACTCTGAGCTCTGAAGCCCAATACTTTAAACTTGGCACCACAATCTAAACTCAATAAACACCACACTACTCTGAGCTCAGTCGATACCACACTCCAAACTCGGCACTACATTCTAAGCTCAGCCCCACATTTTGAGATCAGCTGATACCATATACTCTGACCTCAGCCAACACCACAGTACTCTGAGATCAGCAACACAACACAACACAACACAACACAACACAACACACCTCAACACAACACAACACAACACAACACAACACAACACAACACAACACAACACAACACACCTCAACACAACACAACACAACACAACACAACACAACACAACACAACACAACACAACACAACACAACACAACACAACACAACACACCTCAACACAACACAACACAACACAACACAACACAACACAACACACCTCAACACAACACAACACAACACAACACAACACAACACAACACAACACACCTCAACACAACACAACACAACACAACACAACACAACACAACACAACACAACACAACACAACACAACACAACACAACTCAACACAACACAACACAACTCAACACAACACAACACAACACAACACAACACAACACAACACAACACACCTCAACACAACACAACACAACACAACACAACACAACACAACACAACACACCTCAACACAACACAACACAACACAACACAACACAACACAACACAACACAACACAACACAACACAACACAACACAACACAACACAACACAACACAACACAACACACCACAACACAACACAACACAACACAACACAACACAACACAACACAACACAATAATACACAACACAACACAACACACCTTAACACAACACAACACAACACAACACAACACAACACAACACAACACAACACAACACAACACAACACAACACAACACAACACAACACAACACAACACAACACAACACAACACAACACAACACAACACAACACAACACAACACAACACAACACAACACAACACAACACAACACAACACACCACAACACAACACACCTCAACACAACACAACACAACACAACACAACACAACACAACACAACACAACACAACACAACACAACACAACACAACACAACACAACACAACACAACA
>JAWZYT010004260.1:7500-70000 GCA_034508575.1 Petrolisthes manimaculis
CGTCACATTTGTCAAACTCGGAAAAAAAACCAGCATTAGGGATTTTTTTGTGTTTTCTCGATTTTTTTTTTTTTTTCTCTCTCGTTCCATCCTTTACTCGTAGCGTGTATACCGTAGTTTAAACATGTTATACAAAGCTTGATATTAGGCGTGTGTAACTGGGAACACACACACACACACACACACACACACAATCTTCCCGTCACATACACACACACACACACACACACACAATCTTCCCGTCACATACACACACACACACACACAATCTTCCCGTCACACACACACACACACACAATCTTCCAGTCACATACACACACACACACACACAATCTTCCCGTCACATACACACACACACACACAATCTTCCCGTCACATACATACATACATACAGTACAGTCGCGGTCATATATAATCATCCATATAGGGGTAACTCACATACGAGTTTGACAGCTTCCCTCTGTTTCTTATTAGATGATGATTTTTCCAATAAATAGATTAACTACCATCATTTAATTTAATACAAGCAGCTACTCACTACTTAAAAACAATAACATCATAATTATATAAACGTAAAAACATAATTATATAAACGTAAAAATATCATATAGACAGTAAATTATTGGAGATACTTACATGTTGATGATTATTATTGACCTCGACTGTACATACATACACACTGTTCATTTTCTCACTTTCTATTGTAGCTGAACGCATTATAAAAAACAAAACATAGCACTTTTTCCTCGCATACATACATTCATACATACATAGATGATATCAATTTACAGTACATACATATACATACATACTTTATATCAATTTACAGTACATACATACATACACACATACATATTATTAATTTACACAACATACATACATACATACATACATATTATTAATTTACTGTACATACATACATACACACATACATATTATTAATTTACTGTACATACATACATACATACATACATACATACATACATACATATTATTAATTTACAGTACATACATACATACATACATACATATTATTAATTTACAGTACATACATACATACATACATACATATTATAATTTACAGTACAAACATACATACATACATACATATTATAATTTACAGTACAAACATACATACATACATAATATTATTAATTTACAGTACAAACATACACACATACATACATATTATTAATTTATAGTACAAACATACACACATACATACATATTATTAATTTACAGTACATACATACATACACACATACATATTATTAATTTACAGTACATACATACATACATACATACATACATACATACATGCATAAATACATACATATTATTAATTTACAGTACATACATACATACATACATACATTTTATTAATTTACAGTACATACATACATACATACATACATACATACATGATATCAATTTACAGTACATTCATACATGCACACATACATATTATTAATTTACAGTACATACATACATGCATACATACATACATTTTATTAATTTACAGTACATACATACATGCACACATACATATTATTAATTTACAGTACATACATACATACACACATACATATTATCAATTTAGTGTACATACATACACACATACATATTATTAATCTACAGTACATACATACATACATACATACATATAATTAATGTTCTCTTTTTTTTTATGGTAGCTGAACGCCTGTACAAAAGTTGGCACATCAAAACACTCTAAGAAAACTAATCCAACACAATGAAACTAAAGGGATATTCTGCCATCACATTTTTATTTATTTATTTATTTATTTATTTTTTGGTCGATTAATTTTTTTTTTTTTTTTTGATTGATTGATTGATTTTTTTTTTTTTTTTTTGATTGATTGATTTTTTTTTTTTTTTTTTTTTTTTATTGATTGACCTCTCACCTTTGACCTCTTGACCGAGTGACCTAGATCTTGTAGAGACTTGTAGAGACCGTTGTTGTTGTTGTTGTTGTTGTTTGTTGTTGTTGATATTATTTTGTTCTCACGTGACCACCATATCTCTACACATTTTTTCCCACTCGATAAAAATAATTCATTATATTGATACACGATAATAAAATTTCATTGTTGTGTACAGTCGACAGCAGAAATTCGCATCCATCTCATGTACTTAATTAAAATAATGCTAATAATTATGACAAGATATAGTTGCATTCTCAACCTCTTTTCTATCTTACCAAAAAACAACGTGTGTAATTTATTTAGCAACATGTGAAATATACATATCTGTCATCTCTGTATTCAAATTGTATTACAACTTCAATATACACAGCTCATACATATACGTAAGTGAAGTATATATATCTGCCATCTCTGTATTTAAATTGTGTTGCAACTTTAATATACACAGCTCATACATATACGTAAGTGGACATGAAGCGAACTTAAGCTGACTACTGTACACCATGGCACTCTCTATCTCATTCATTAACTCATTAATTCACTATGATATATTTCATTGATACACTATAATGAACATCTCGTCCTTCTTATCCAGTTTTGATATACTTGTAATGTAGAACTATTAACTATTTAAGTGTGTGTGTGTGTGTGTTATTTTTTTAGATCCTGACGAAAATATGTTGAGTTTCCTTTACTTATTACTTAGTTAAGGACCTTGTGATCGTGTATGAATATTTGAGGTTTCTTGTGCTTTCTCCTCCTGACCATACCACGACACAAGCTCCTTCTATACATATACAGTAGGTGGGTGTGAATTAATCGTGGCAATATTTTGAAGGACTCGCTAACCTCCAATTGTTCTGACTACATCACAAGGTCTGTTAATTAAGATACAAGTTTTACCAACATTCCGTCGTGTTTACAAATGCCCCCTTCAACTAGTATTCCCTCTCCCCCTTTCAAGTAACGTTCCTTCCCCTTATAAGTTGCTCCTCTGTACCCCTTCCCCCTCTTTGATTGGTGCCCCCCTCCTCCCCTTCCCTGCCCTCCCCCCTCCCCCTCCTCCCCTCCCCTTCCCCCCCCCTCCCTTCTTCTAAGTGTGATAACCATTGAGTAGGTGTGTAGCAGAGCATCCTGGGAGTCTGTAATAAACCTGCTGGACTTTGTATAACTTAATTAATGGTTGGACTTGGGTGCTCACTGTCGCCTTGGCCTTCTCACTGTGCTCCTCACATCATATTCTCATCTCTCTCTCTCTCTCTCTCTCTCTCTCTCTCTCTCTCTCTCTCTCTCTCTCTCTCTCTCTCTCTCTCTCTCTCTCTCTCTCTCTCTCTCTCTCTCTCTCTCTCTCTCTCTCTCTCTCTCTCTCTCTCTCTCTCTCTCTCTCTCTCTCTCTCTCTCTCTCCTACTTCCCACCAATCCTCTCTCTCTCTAGTTGTTGTTATTGTTGTTGTGTTGATGTTGTTGTTGTTGTTGTCGTACCCAGTCTGAGGTGCGTGCTCATCTGTCACCTGTGTGTGTGTGTGTGTGTGTGTGAGAGAGAGAGAGAGAGAGAGAGAGAGAGAGAGAGAGAGAGAGAGAGAGAGAGAGAGAGAGAGAGA
The DNA here is from genome assembly GCA_034508575.1 of Petrolisthes manimaculis. Taxonomy (NCBI): domain Eukaryota; kingdom Metazoa; phylum Arthropoda; class Malacostraca; order Decapoda; family Porcellanidae; genus Petrolisthes; species Petrolisthes manimaculis. The sequence goes on from JAWZYT010004260.1 coordinate 11,048, forward strand.
GAGAGAGAGAGAGTGAGAGTGAGTGAGAGAGAACAAACCAGACTGACCTATAGTGTATAACATATAGTAAATATTAAAGAACACCCAAGATTAGTATACTGTAGTACTATTTATCCAACTGTTCTTTAAATAATAATAATAATAATAATAATAATAATAATAATAATAATAATAATAATAATAATAATAATAATAACACTAACTAACTAACTAACTTGTTCACAGTTGAGGAGAGGGACTGACTGCTTTATTGACAACAACTCTTTCCACCTCAGTGTATGTGCTTTTATTTTCTCAGCAATATAAATATACCTTTTCTAGAGTAATTCATTCGTTGTTGTCCAATACTGTATATGCTTCTTATAACATAGATAATGATAATAATGTTGATGATGAGAATTAGTTATATATATATATATATATAAATATATATATTGATACAGTATATACATACATACTGTCATGAGTGAATGAATGAGTGAGTGAATGAGTGAATGAGTGAGTGAATGAGTAAGTGAATGAATGAATGAGTGAGTTAATGAGTGATTGAATGAATGAGTAAGTGAATGAGTGAGTGAATGAGTGAATGAATGAATGAATGAGTAAGTGAGTTAGTGAGTGAGTGAATGAATGAGTGAGTGAATGAATAAGTGAGTGAGTTAGTGAGTGAATGAGTGAGTGAATGAGTGAGTGAGTGAGTGAATGAATTTAATACCCTTCCTACCTCTCTGTACTCTGCCGTCAAACCTCATGTGTATAACAGCAAATCGTTTATATCCTTTATAAAAAAAATTAATAGACTTACTGTAGTAGTTAATGTAATAATACCATCACCTCTCCTTAGTCTTAATTAATTAACTCAAAAATCCGGTGTGTGTGTGTGTGTGTGTGTGTGTGTGTGTGATTGATTGGCACAGTGGTGGTGTGGTTTTGGAGACGTGTGTGTGTGTGTGTGTGTGCGTGAGTGTGTGTGTGTGTGTGTTTGTTTGTTTGGGTTTGTTTTGGTTTGTGTTCTGTGGTTTTGAGTTTGTGTTTATTTTTTTGTTTTTTTATTCGAGTTTCTGGGAGTGTGATTTTTTTTTTTTTTTTTTTTTTTTTTTTGCCTACGTGTGTATAAGTATATGTATATTTAGAACGTTTGTATTTTTTTTTTTGTATTATTAGTATGTTTGTATTTAATTAGGTAAATTTGTTTGTGTGTGACGTTTATGTGTGTGTGTATATGTGTGTGTGTGTGTGTGTGTGTGTGTGTGTGTGTGTGTGTGTGTGTGTGTGTGGTTGAATCAGTCACTCCAGATTTGCCACCCAACACTGTACAATCAAACTCACTAATCAGGAACCTGTGATTGTGTGTGTGAAAATTGTAGGAGGCTTCTGATTCCTCCTGACCATGCCACGAAACACACAAACTCCTTCCATATGGGTGTGTGTGTGTGTGTGTGTGTGTGTGTCTGTGTGTGTGTGTTTGTGTGTGTGTGTGTGTGTGTGTGTGTGTGTGTGTGTGTGTGTGTGTGTGTGTGTGTGTGTGTGTGTGTGTGTGTGTGTGTGTGTGTGTGTATTTGTATGTGTGTGTGTCTGTGTGTGTGTGTGTGTGTGTGTGTGTGTGTGTTTCGTGGCAATATTTGAAGGACTCATTTATCTCCAATTATTTTCTGACAACATCACAGGGTTTAGTAAAAGTGTGTTTATTCATTCAAGAAGTTTATATTCACCACTACTATAGATACTAATAATAATACATATCCCAAAAAGATGTTATTCCCCCACTACCACCAATACCACTACCACTACCACTACCACTACTACCCTTACCACCCTCAGTAGTATCCAGCCCTTTAGTGTTAGTATCTACAGGAGATGAATTTATTGTTGTCCCCTTTTCAGCCCCGTCCCCCCATCCCCCCCACTTGTATAATTCAGCATGTACTCTATTGCTGGTGTACCCAAACTCAGTCCTTGTCTTTCACATATCATTACTCTTCCATGTGACTTCTTATTACGGGAATGGAGTACAATGTGGTGTATCAATGCAAACCTTTACTTGACGTGTGGCTCGTTCTCTGTGTTACTCTGACTGTATTCATATCAGCTCACAAGAATCAGTTATTCAGTCGTTGATTTGCAGAAAAATATTCGAGGCAGCGTATTACATACATTTATAATACCTATTATATAACAATGTCCAGGTGATAGGCTTATATTAATAAGTCTGAGATTAATTATTATGATAGTTAATGATTGACAGGATAATACACTTATTCTTTCTGTTTATATGTACAGTAAAGACAATAGTCTTTCCACCCAGTGTGGAATATTTAATAATTCATTGATAATGTCTATGGTCATTATATATATATATATTACATGAGTGAATGAGTAACTGCGTTGGCAGTTTTCGTTAAAGTACAGTATGAAAGCATATTCTTATAGAACTATTATAAACTATTTTCCCTCCAGATATTAACATTCGCAGCGGTACTGTACTGTATAGTTAGTCAAGTGAATTTCTGTGAATTCTACAATAAGTGAACCACAAGTTTATCAGACATTGAGTTTTCTATACAATAACTTTAATTAGACAAGGATACAATTCAAAATTAATCTTTTCTGAAATATTTCTGGCTGGAGTTGTAAAACTCCAGATTGCACAAATTATAGAAGTATAATATCCATGTGTTTATAATACAATACTAGGTTCAGTTGTGGATAATTACCTCTGTCTCACTCTGTCCTAGAAATATAACTGTGATGTGTGTATATGTATGAAGGAAGAACTACTGTACTGTATTCATAGTGTTAATTAAGTATTCATTCATAACATGTACTGTACTGTACACTAATACAAATGTTGTTCACACTTCATTACACATGTACATCAACACACATACATGACACCTCTACACATCTATATTACACATGTACACATATACATTACACTTGTACACATCTATATTACACATGTACACATATACATTACACATGTGCACATATACATTACACCTGTACACACCTATATTACACATGTACACATATACATTACACCTGTACACATATACATTACACATGTACACATATACATTACACATGTACACATATACATTACACCTGTACACACCTATATTACACATGTACACATATACATTACACATGTACACATATACATTACACATGTACACTTACACGTACACAAATAACTATGTACTGTATGGTGTTCCAACGTCATTATATAAACACCTTCATTATAAAGTACATTATAATTACATATAAAGTACATATAAATTACAGAGGGTCAGGTCAACAAGTAAACAATGTACCAGCAGGTGACAAAGTTGTGTTCACGGTTCATTGCACATTTTCCATAATACATATTAATATAATCCATTGCAATATTGTATCCAGACTTGTCGAGATGTGTACTGTAACTTGTAAGACATTTTTCAGATTACAAGCCACATTTTTTAATACAGTATTAATAATAATAATAATAATAATAATATCTTAGACATTTTTCAAACAAACTACTAATTATTGCTTTTTTTCTCTCTGGCTGAAATGTAAAAACAAACAATTTTACTGAGCATTAGGGGGGAGACATTGGGGGCTACTGAATCCTACCAAGATGATGTAATAATATATAAATAACATTGAAGTGACACGTTCCCCGGCATAGCTTGCAGGAAATCAGTAGCCTTCCAATTTACCAAAAAAAAAAAAAAAAGGGAAAATACATTAAAAAAAAAAATATTGGTTCTCCCCTTAAAGGACCCTGTGATGGTGTATGTAAATTAGAGGTGACATCTGATTCCTCCTAACCATGCCACGAAACAAACCCCCTTTTCATAATATATATATAAAAAATAATTATCATACAGTAAGTAGGTGTGTGTGTTTCGTGTCGATATTGGAAGGAATCGTTTACCTCCAATTTTTCTGACTAACAAACATCACAGGGTCCCTTTTAATCATCCAGAAATAGTTTTGGTGTTGGTGTACTACTCCTATACATGTCCGTCCTATATAGTACTACACCATGCAAAGGTTGGGGTTAGGGATAGCCACGGTGTCTCAATCTTTCGTTTAATTAAAAGGGGGAAATTTTGCGGTGTCAATCTTTCGTTTAATTAAAAGGGGGAAATTTTGCAGTGTCAATCTTTAGTTTAATTAAAAAGGGGGAAATTTTACGGTGTCAATCTTTCGTTTAATTAAAAGGGGGAAATTTTACGGTGTCAATCTTTAGTTTATATAAAAGGGGGAAATTTTACGGTGTCAATCTTTCGTTTAATTAAAAGGGGAAAATTTTACGGTGTCAATCTCTAGTTTAAATAAAAGGGAGAAATTTTGCGTTGTTGGTAAATACTTATGATGGAGAATCAAATTAAATCCTCCAAACTATTCCATGCAACAGAACACACACCACCCTTTTATTATATTTTTTGTTTTGCTCTTCATCTGGTCCTGTTTCCTGGCATACTTTGGAGGAATCATGACACTCCAATGTAACAAAAGTGAATTAATTACCCCATGAAGACGAGAAACTTTTGAAAGAATTAAGGGAACACAAAATTGGAAGTTTATTTACTGATTCCTCTAAACTAGATCACGAAACAAGATCTCCTCTATAATGATAAAGATGAATATATTGGAGGATTAATTAAGGGGGTGTGGGAGTAGGGGACAGGCTTGGGGTTTTTTTTGGGGGGGTGCGGGAGTAGGGAGACAGGCTTGGGAGGGTTAGGGAGTTGCGGGAATAGAGGACAAGCTTTCTACCCCCTACCTCCCCCCACCCACCACCCCAAGCCTGTCCCCCTACTCCTGCACCCCCCAACCCCAAACCTGTATAGGGGACAAGCTTTCTACCCCCTACCTCCCCTCACCGACCCCCCCAAGCCTGTCCCCCTACTCCCGCACCCCCCAAAAAAACCCCAAACCTGTCCCCCAATTCCCACACATCCCTTAACTAATTCCTCTAAACTTTGTCATAAAACAGATCCCTCTTTCATAATTAATTCTGTTGTATATGGAAGAGTTAATTACTGAATCTTTCAAACTAACTATAATTAATTCTGTTGTATATGGAAGAGTTAATTACTGAATCTTTCAAACTAACTAGGTCACCAAAACAGTCCCTTCAAACGAGGTCACGTAAACAGTCCCTTCAAACGAGGTCACGTAAACAGACTCTTCAAACGAGGTCACGTAAACAGACTCTTCAAACTAACTAGGTCACGTAAACAGACTCTTCAAACTAACTAACTAGGTCACCAAAACAGTCCCTTCAAACTAACTAACTAGGTCACCAAAACAGTCCCTTCAAACAGATCCTTCAATTAGTGACGGTAAATATAACACCATAATAGAGTATTTACTACTGAATTCTCCAAACACATAAGTTACGAAACAAATCCCCTTTACCTTTTATTATTCTGATGGTAAAATTATTGAATTCTCCAAACTAATAAATCACGAAACAGAGCCTCAAGTTATGACTGTAAACATTTTTTTTTTTTTTTTTTTTCGGTGGTATAGTTTGGGTGGATTTTTTTTTTTTTTTTTTTTTTTTTTTTTCATGGTATAGTTTGGGTGGAATCAGTGTACAACATTTTTAAAATAAATAAAAAAGATATTCTCCCTTTAATTATTTATTCAAAAGACTGTAACTAACTCACATACATACATACATTAAAAAAATATAAAATGTCAATATATCCATTTTTTTTTTCATTTTTTGTCTCATGTGAATTAATTAATAATATAAATCGTCTTTGGTCTCCTTCCTCTGTGACACTTATATATTATCAATATTATTATTATTATTTTTATTATTACTTTCCCCCGTGTATTGAAGTGGTTGTGTTAAGGGGGGGGGGGGGGAGAGAATTGGGGGACAGGCTTGGGGGTGGAGGGGGGGGGGAAGTAAGGGGGCAGGCTTGGGGTAGGGGGGGGGGAGTAAGTAGAAAGCCTGTCCCCTATTCCCGCACCCCACCCCCCTCAAACCTGTCTCCCTACTCCTGCACCCCCCACCCAAAAAAAAACCAAGCCTGTCCCCCTACTCCTGCACCCCCCAAAATAACCCCAAGCCTGTCCCCTACTCCCCCCCCCCTTAAGAAGATGCCGTAAGTCTACAGTTAGTACCTGTAGGTTATGTATGTATGTATGGGGCTTCACTGGGTTGTAATTTTCCCGCCACACAACTAACTAACTATATATTATAATTATAACTTCTTGGTGGTTATAATAAGCAGGTATCACACACACACACACACACACACACATACACTCTCTCTCTCTCTCTCTCTCTCTCTCTCTCTCTCTCTCTCTCTCTCTCTCTCTCTCTCTCTCTCTCTCTCTCTCTCTCTCTCTCTCTCTCTCTCTCTCTCTCTCTCTCTCTCTCTCTCTCTCTCTCTCTCTCTCTCTCTCTCTCTCTCTCTATCTATCTCTCTCTTTCTCTCTCTCTCTCTCTCTCTCTCTCTCTCTCTCTCTCTCTCTCTCTCTTTCTTTCTGTCTCTCTCTCTGATAGTCGAATAATTTTCCACACACACTCTCCCTCTGCGTGTATGTGTTCTCTCTCTCTCTCTCTCTCTCTCTCTCTCTCTCTCTCTCTATCTGTGTGTGTGTGTGTGTGTGTGTGTGTGACGCATGAGTGACGGCAATTGTACGTCAAGTAATAAAAAACAAGCAGTAAATATTTTGGTGGGAAAATTTACAAGTGGTGGCCGCTGTTCAAATCCGTGTCTCAGTCAGTCCTCGTGTGTGTGTCTGTGGTGATTTCATTCATTCTCGCCTTTCTCTCTGTGAGTTATAATAGAGTTAGAGGAACACCATTTAGTAGGTTCTTTGATGATAGGAAAAAGAAAGAGTGATCATTTTTTCTTATAATCTGAACACAAGATTTTAATTCATAGTTGTATAGTTTTTTTTGTGTGTGTGTAAATTTTTTGTTTTGTTTTTTAATATACATAGACTTTGGTGCTTAATTAAGAAAGACAAAACAAGTTACCAGCATGATGAAGGAAATACTACTACTACTACTACTACTACTACTACTACTACTACTACTACTACTACTATTACTACTATTGATGAAAAGCTCCAATTAAACTGTGTGCCATTTCTTACAGTTGTGAAATATTTAGAATGACCAGAGGTGTTCATTTCATATCAGAACAATAAATGAGAACAGATGAATTGAAACGCTGCCTTCCCAAACCTTCCAATAATATGATTCTAACTATAATTATGGTTGATTGATGGACGAATATTGTAGCCAACTGAATCATATCTTCGCCCTTATTAACTATATATATACGAGTAAAAGAGGATTACAATGACATACAGAGGTGATTAGTTTGTTGATGTCTGAGGAAGGTGGCTTTTCGATTTTAGCAATGGTGTAGAAAGTGTGGTGGTGTGATGATGTAATGTAGAAGGTGGTGGTGGAGGGGCGGGGCCATAACCCACCCTTATGTAGGAGGTGGTGGTGGAGGGGCGGGACAAAAACCCACCCTTATTTAGGAGGTGGTGGAGGGGCGGGGACAATAACCCACCATTATTATGTACTCTACACTTTCATTCTCTCCTCAGTCTTTCGATGTTATAAATTAATGAAGTTTATCATTGTTGTCATAGTTTTTGCAGTCCAGTAACCCCTGCTAAGTGGTTCATGCTTGCCTCTAAAGGATTTAATAATACCATATAGATGGAAATCTTGAGATATGTACGCCATAATAATATAAAGATTCTAGTCAGTGTTTATCTAACGTGCACATAACCTATTAAACTTGTTGATGATCACAGAACTATAGTGGGGGTTTTCAGGGCACGTCACACTGGTTAAAAACTCACCCAGTATTTATTTATCAACACCATATCACTTCAACACACACAACCATGATCATTATGTTTGTTGTAAAGCCTCAATTATAAGGATCGATGGTTTAGAAGGTGAATGTGTTTAGGTAAGGATTATTATCATTATTATTAAAGGATATAATAGTGTTGGATGATGTGTTACGGTGTTGACAAGAAAATAATGATTATTAAAGATGGGTATGAACCGGTGTGACGCCCCCATGATGTCATTAAGTAAGGGGGTGCGGGAGTAGGGGACAGGCTTGGAAGGGGGGGGGGGACTGAGGGGATGCAGGAATAGGGGGACATGCAGGCTTGGGAGGGGTAGAAAGCCTGTCCTCTATTCCCCCACCCCAACACCACCAATATTTATTTGTAAAGTATATTGTGAGGGTAGCAGATATGTTGAGCGGTTTTGCACAAAAGAAAAGTTTATTTAGGGAATCCATAGCCAATCCAAACTGTTTCTCAGTGAGTGTAAAACTATAATGCAATATTGAAGGTCATTTTAGTGTGCATAATAATATAGTGTTTTAGATTTTCAGTACACTGTATAGAATCATAAAGAATCCTGCTGTCACTGTCAGGCAGATTTCCAACTACTGTTCACTTGTAGCTTATTGTGTACATATCTGCTACATGCTTTCATTTCAAAATTGTACAATATCCTTGTTACTGTGTGTTATCTGTTCTAAATATTTCCTATTTTGAAACTCTTTGCAATAAATATTCTATCTTTCTGATATGTGATTTTTTATTGAATTGCCATCATGTGGGAATTGAGGATAATATAAATAATATGTCTGTCTAATACATACAACATGAACCATCAAAACTAAACTTATTTTCAAAGCTATTGCAAAATTTGATATGTATGAAAAACAGGCCACTATAATTAAAATTTTATAGTAATCAGCGTAACTGGAATAAAAAGAAACAAAATTATATTACCCGAGGAAGGGAAAGAGGAGTGATGCACAGATTACATTGGGAAAATAGTTTAGCCATGATAACAATAAACTAAACTGTGTGTCAGGAAAACAGACGAATGTAGAATGCAAGGAACATCGATCCATGAAAACAGTAATATTCAAATCCCCCGCCGGCAGACTGAAGAGGAAGGAGAGGGGGAGGGGGGGCAGAAATCTTCACTTATAGAGACCCTATTATAGAAAGACTAATCTTCACCACAGACAGACAGCAGCAGCAGATCTTTTTTATGATATATTTCAATCTAGATAATTTTTAATAGGATAATAATACTAATTTACTTTTTTATGACGCATTTGCTCAAGCAATGCAATTTTCGTTATTTAACTTATTATTTAACTTACCAACCTCTCTATAATATGTTTATACGTACTAGGTATTTCTCGGAATACTTATCAACACTATTTGCCACAAATAAATATAATATGTGAGTATTTAGGAGTTTATTATAATTATATATTCTCTCTCAGCTGATCCCAGTGTTGCCAGGTCACAGGTTCTTTAGGACATTTTGAAGTCCACACAGGGAAATTATATCAAATATTCAAGAGTAAGTTGGGAAATTTCAACCAGATAAAATATCAATAAGACCGTCAATGTTGAAGCGTAAACAGGGTATTATTATTTAAAAGGGGAAATTCTGCTGATGTTGAAGTTGGGAAAATTTCGTCAAGCAAAAGTGAAAAAGCCTGGCAACACTGAGGATGATGCAAGCCTGGCAACACTGAGCCTCAATATTGTAAACAACAAACATGGCGGCGGTCCGGCTCTTCTCCCTGGGACGGAATGGTAACTTTTTACGCCCTTTATGTACTATTTATTTAACTATTTGATAATATGTGGCTCCCGAAATGTACTGTGGGTATTATTTTGTGTATTGGAAGTATTGGTACTATCAAATGAGGCTTATACATGTGTGTTAAGTGGATATATATGGTGGTCCGTCTTTGAATCATTACATATTACGTTATAGGGTAACTTACGTCTAATTGTTGGCCTTTCCTTTTCAGCCATAATGATATATTTTCGTTAATCTGTTGCTTGTCTCTGATGGGTCACATTTTTATTTAGAATGAGTAAAGTTTTGATCTTCACTTGGGGTGGAAATGCTGGGTTTTTTTAGTTGGTCTTACCTGACCTTACCTAACCTAGACCACAGCAGACTACCGGGACCTAACCTGGGCAAACTACTGGGAAATATGGTATTTTTACAGTAAAACGTATATATTAGTATGTTTTACCACTAATTAGGGCCATTCTAAGACTATTTTCTTCAATGGTGTTTCTCTCGGAAATGCCCAGTTTTCATACCCCATACAAACTTGGGGGAGAGCCTGTGAATACGGGGTTTTGGTTGAGGGAAAACACTATCAGTGTTGCAAATGTTGTAATATTCACGCCACTTGTGGCTGTATTGGCTATATTTGCCCTATTATATTTTGTTTTGGCAATACTGTGTATGAGCGTCCAGTTTTTCAATGGAATTTTCCATATTTAGGATGTTACATTGTTGGGAATATTTTTACAAGTTGCCACAACTCGATTTCAAAATTTTTACTATTACCAGTGTTTATATTTCACTATTACAAACAACTTTTCTATATACCATTTCTTCTGCAAATGCTGCATAACAGTAGTTACCTCTTATAGTTAGGTCCCGGTAGTCTGCCCAAGTTAGGTCCCGGTAGTCTGCCCAGATTAGGTCCCGATAGTCTGCCCAGGTTAGGTCCCAGTATTCTGCCCAGGTTAGGTCCCAGTATTCTGCCCTGGTTAGGTCCCGGTAGTCACACTAAATCCTTCTAGGAAATAAAAAAAAATCCAGTGAAATCCTGTTGTGGCAACTTGTAAAAATTTACCCATTGTTGTCCTCTAGTGTCTACTCCTGTCATTATTTCCTTTATATCACAGGGTTGCCATTTTGTGGTTACTCTTTTAATTAATGGTAATGGACTGCAGTGTTACCACGTCCATCTACGTTCCTGGATATTTACCCGGTAACTTCTTTTATTTGTTATACCGGTTTTATGCCCAGGTTAGGTCCCAGTAGTCTGTCGTGGTCTAGGTTAGGTAATACTAATTCCCAAAATAACCATTTGATTTGAATATTTTAAGGACCCTGTGATCGTGTATGAACATTGAAGGCTTCTGATTCCACCTTACTATACGACGAGACAAGCTCCTTCCCAATAGCTGGTGTTTCGGGGCTGTAATTGGAGGACTCATTTACCTCCAATTTTCTAACCACCACAGGGTCCCTTAACGCTGCTACTTTGGCTATACTAACATGTTGGCTATCTAGCCCAACCTAAGCCAACACGTGTTGTAACGCTGCTGTTTGGGCTATAATTTCATTTTATTGTATCGGTCTCGAAAACTTTGTTATTTCGCTTTTATTTCCGGTTTCAAGTGTTTATTTAAGACAATTACATATTATAAAGGCAACGCCATAGTGTACAGCGTGTTTTCCCCCACCCAAAACCCCGGATTCCCAGGCTCTTCCCCAAGTTTGTATGTGGTATGAAAACGGGGCATTTCCGAGAGAAACACCATTGAAGAAAATAATCTTAGAATGGTCCTAATTAGTGGTAAAATATACTAATATATTCGTTTTACTGAACCCAGATTTACTGTAAATTTACCCAAAATGGTAATTATTTAAATAAATAGGTACCAAAGTGTCTTAGAATGTTATAAATTAGTGGTTAAAGAAGGTAAAAACATCATAATACCAACCTGCAATAAAGTAAATATTTACTGGTCCCGGTAGTCTGCTGCAGTCTAGGTTAGGTTAGGTAAGGTAAGGTCAGGCTAAGCTAAAGAAGGTAAAAACATCATAATAGAATAGATAATTACCTAAAGATTTGATGTGGTGATTATTCTTTACTCACTTGGGCATCAATATAATAAATAATTGTTGTCCCTTTTTGTTACAGGTGTGCCCATGTTACGTTCATGTGTTGGCAGTGCATCGATGACACAGACCAGGTCGAATTACAAGTATGTCTCACCTGAGGAACCCAGCATGGAGTGGGGAGACATTTCAGACCGTGCTGCTGCAACAGTTTTCTGGACAGAGATGTTTAGAGGTCTCTCACAGTCTTTCTGGTTTTGTTTTTAGATAATTGATGTACAATATCAGTAATAAAAACTCTTGTAGTATTTTGTTTCAAATTGTTTATTAGTAATGCAGAAATATATATTAACCATTTAATCTTTCATGAAGTAATTCTCATAATTGCTGTGACATTACAACATTCAGTAATTGTGATATTTATTATATATGTTTACAGGTGCTGCAGTGACTCTGGGCCATATTTTCAAGGAACCTGCCACTATTAACTATCCATTTGAGAAGGGACCCCTGAGCCCAAGGTTGGTTTATATTCATTTCTGTAAAAGTTTTGTGTAATATATAGCTACTGGTATAATTATTATTTGCTTTTAAATGCATCTTTCATGTAAGCATGGGTTTGTTAGTGTCTTCTCTAGCTTGTTATTCAATATTACATCATTTCAAAGAACAGCACTTCACATCTTCATTTGTCTTTCCTCGTGTACCCTTCCATTGACTTGGACTGTAGTATATATTACTTGGCTGCTCTCCTCAATTCTCTCAATATTTCTGAATAATCTCTGCCACTTTATTATATTGGCAATACCTCTGATACTGTACCATAATTGGCAACCAGGATTATAATGTGTTCTCAGTCTCTGGGAAATACCAGATATCCATTTGGCCATCTGCTACTCCATCCTTTCCAGTATCTTTACATCTTTCACATTAGCCGACGAGGTTTCACTTCCATACTGAATCATGCCCCTCACATCAGACACCACTTGTTATCTTAATTACTATATTCAACAATTACACATTGTACAAGGTTTTGAATTCCTCCATCCACAAACTACCAAAAGGTTGCGAGATTTGCCAGATGAATTAATTCGCTAGGTATACGGGTATCTACAAGAACCCAGTTGCTTTCCATATAAAATACTTCTTGTAGTAAATATTAGCAATTAAAGTCTATTTACCTCTTTAATATTGTGATAGATAATTAAACTATGTTCCGAAGTGAGACTGCAATAAGGTGGTTTATAAAGATTAATAAAGCCAAATACATAGTCATCGTAACGGTCATAAATAATTTTATTTTGTGTTCAAACTAAACTGCTTTGCGCAGTGGCCATATTGTAACCAATGAGGTTGAGGTGGTTGCTGCTGCAGATTGCCATCCATTGGTATTGGTAAAGTAGTCACCTCAGTGACCTACCCTTCCTTCCACTTGGCAACCTCGGGTAACACCTCCCTTGTTTTTACCATTTTTTATAAAGCAGGAGGTGAAACTAAAGGGGGAGGCGGTGTTGGGGATTGGAGTTTAGCTTCCCCCACATATTGGTTTTAGTAATTGTATATATCTTTTTAGTTTTTTAAACAATTTTAACATTTTTTATTATTTTTAACACCAGTGTGACCTTTGTTTTTAATGCTGACATCCAGTGTCCCTCCGGGAATGAGCGCTGCATTGGCCTTGCCAGCCATCAGCGGCCCACCAGTGGGGGAATGGACAGATATGGCTGCGGGCGGGGGGGTGGGTGTCTATGGGTTTCCTTGTGGGGGAAGGGGGGGGTGCTTGAGGGTGGTAGCAGTGAATAGGATAGGTGAGAGGATGAAGAAGCGTGAAATAATTGAATGTAATGGGAGTGACAGAAACACACATGAAAGGATGGGGAGTGGAGGAATGTGATGCTGGAGGAGAGTGTGTGTTGTGGGATGGAATGGAGGGAGGTGTAGTGTGGACAGGAATGGATGAGAAGTGTAAAGGAAGAGGGAGGGAGGGTTGTGCAGTGCTGGTATCTCCGAGGGTATGGAAGGGAGTAGATGGACATGGATGGTGTGGGACGAGAGTGGCATGGATGACAGGCAAGATTGGTTTGATTAAGTATGAATGGATGTGTGCGTATGCGCCTGTAAATGAGAGGAATAAGGTGGGAAGAAACTGAATGGGTGTTTGAGGAAGTTTGAGAATGGGAGGAAGATTGTAATGATGGGTGATATGAATGGGAAAGTAGGAAGTATTGTTGGTAAGTGGGGTGTGGAAGGAGTGAATGAGAATGGTGAATATCTGATAGATGTCTGTGCTGAGAGGGAGTTGTTCTTAGCCAACACCTTCTTTCAGCACAAGATGATCCACCGGTATATGTGGAGGAGAAAGGATGATAGAGAACAAAAGAGTTTAATTGATTACACAGCAGTGGATGAGAGACTACGGAAGGATGTGGTAGATGCAAAGGTAGTGAGAGGAATGGTTCAGTGCTTGATCATTTTGCTGTAATGGTAAAGTTGAAGGTCAGGGTTAAGTGGGAATACTGTAGGAGGAAGGAAGGGGAAAACAAGTGGAAGATTGAATGATAGTTAGTACAGAGAGGTATATAAGAGGAGGGTGGGTGAGGTGCTGGAGGATGCAAGGCTGAGTATGGGGGAGGGAGTGGGAGTGAATGATATGTATGAGATGTTTAAGACTATAGTAATGAAGGCAGCAGCAGAGGTTGTGGGATATAAGATGCAGAAGAGGGGCAAGAAAGGGAGTGCATGGTGGTCGGAAGAAGTGGAAGATGCTGTAGAGGAGAAAAGGAAACATTACAGAGGAATGTGTCTGAAGATGGAAGAGAGATTATAATGTATATAAGAGACAAATGAAGAGGATGGTGAGTGAGAGTGGATTAGGAGTTTGGTAGGAAACTGAGTGAAATGTTTAAAGAGAACAAGAAATTATTCTGGAAGGAGGTAAAAAAAGAAAGAGGAGAAGGAAAGTCTGGTAGCGTGAGAATGAAGAGAGAGGATGTAGTTACTGTGAGTAGAAGTGAGGAAGTGAGAGGTGTGGAAGAGGCATTTTGATGGTCTGATGAATGGGGGGACGGGAAGGGAGGCGGTGGTGACATGCAGGGAGATGGAGGCAGGTGGTAGACGACATGATGTAGCCTACAGGGAGAACTAGGAAGGGAAGAGGTTAGGAAACTTGAAGATGGGAAAGGCACCTGGGAAAGCCAAAGTGAATGATCTAGGGGTGAAATTGAGGCTGAATGAAGCAAATTGGTCCTTGGTGGCAAGTTTGTTTGCAGATGACATTGTTGATGGCTGAGAGTGAAAGGGAGTTACAGAGAGTGGTAGATGAATAATTTCAGTATGTGTGTAAACGAAGGAAATTGAAGGTGAATGTTGCTAAAAGTAAAGTGATGGTGTTTGAGAGAGCAGGAACTGAAGAGATTGACTTTGCTACACCGTACAGAGTGGAAGTACTAACTGGGACTAAGTGTGAGATAACTTTGAGGGGTGAGAGGATGGAGGAAGTGAAGGAGTTTAAGTAACTGGGCACAGTTCTGTGTAAACATGGAAGGAGATTTTAGGGAGAGCAGTGAAGGTTAGACAGGTCATAGGATCATTGGGAAGGATTATGAAGGGTAGAAGTGTGAGTATGGAGGTGAAGAGTGGACTGAGAAACAGTATAATCCTGCCAACACTGACATATGCATCAGAGACATGGACATGGAGTAAGGCTCATCAGTCTAGAATAGGTGCTGTGGAAATGAGTTACTTGAAAGGAGCATGTGGGGTGTCTAGGTGGGATGGAGAAAGTAATGAGAGTGTGTATGAGTGAGAAGGCAATTGGTATTGAGTGTGCAGTGGTTGAGAGAGTGAAGCGTAATACATTGAGATCGTTTGGACATGTAGAGAGAATGCAAGGTGAGGAGTTTCTAAAGAAGGTGTATGGAAGTGAAGTCGTGGTACGTGGTGTGAGAGGCAGACCACCAGTTAGATGGCAAAACAGAGTGGAAGAGTATGTAAAGGAGAGAAACATAAGGGGCAGAGGAGGGTTTGAATAAGTAAGGAGGGAGTGTTGGAACAGGGAAAACTGGAGACACTTCTGCCGTGGCCACCCCTTTGGAGGGAACGAGGCGTCAGAGCTATAGATAGATAGTTCAAACTACACATTTCTTGGAACTGAAATTCCAGTTGATGTATAATGAGCGAATGAATGTTTGGGCAGGTCACGAAACGATGTCATCGACTAATATGCATAAAATATTGAAAAAATGGTAGCCAAATTTTCATTACACCGAAGTTGCCGACCAAGATTGATTGGAGTACCGAAGAGTACAATATAAAGGCTGCACAGTATGGCCAGATGTGAGACGTACCTCGCTGACGTTTTCTGTAGGCTTTTAGTCTATTTCTATATTCAAATTAGGCTGTATACCACGATTTTACCTGGTAAGTTACTTGCTAGTATTACTGAGCAAATGATATACTATTTGTGCAATGCAAAGCTAGTACTTAAATATAATGTAACAGATTATTTGTTTCATTACTTACAACTACAGAGACCTCTGGTATAACTGCTGCCAGAGTGAGTACACAATTCATACTCAGCCAGTGTATGCATTCTAGCTTTGCTGTATATTTTTCAAAATGCCTGTATATACATGTACAATGACAGATTTTGACTCTAAATCAAATAAATTAAATATAAAATGTGAAGAGTACACGTGAGTCGTCATCGTTGTATGTTTACAGCTGATGTATCTACATTAGTTTCCTTTCATTATTTATGCCTACATATCGTTAACTACAGTATTTAAAATTGAATATTTCTATGGCAAAAAGATATACAACAACCAATTATTAGTATACCCATAAAAAATATGTCTAATTATTTCATCTGGCGAATATGGCAAGCCTCGGCCAGTTTGTGGATGTATGAATTCACTCTAACCCCTCTTCCTTCTTATCAAACATTTTACTTCATCCTCACCAAGCTGTATGCTGTATTTCATTTCTCACATGTGATGTATGTTGACAGGTTCCGTGGAGAACATGCCCTGCGCCGCTATCCTTCTGGTGAAGAGCGCTGCATTGCCTGTAAGCTCTGTGAAGCCATTTGCCCTGCCCAGGTTAGTCTGAATAGACCATCATTACTTAATTACCTTTAATGGAATGAGTAGACTATGTAAGGGACAACTATCTATATTTGTTTTTATGTAGAATCATAATGCTTGTACTTATCCATAAAGGATATGATGTTTAAGTGATATATTAGAGCTTATTGGCATGAGGAAATGACAACCCCATCACTTTTCTTTTTACTAGAAACCCTTATGTTACAAGTAAGGGAAAGTAGAGCTTATAGTGGAGTAAATCTATCATAGAATATAATTTTAGACCTCAATCTGTTGTCAGTGAGACTAGTTTTGTACCATACAAATGGTGTAGCAGAATAGGGTAAAGATGATAATTTGTTATAACCCCATTTTTCTATTTCCAAGGTGTGCAGGGGTTTTCCAGTGTTTATAAGGTGTGATTCCTTGGGATGTGAAATAACCAGAGCTATCTTGTTTTCAGGCCATCACAATTGAAGCTGAGGAACGTGAAGATGGAGCTCGAAGGACAACTCGATATGACATTGACATGACAAAATGTATCTACTGTGGTTTCTGCCAGGAGGCTTGTCCTGTTGATGCCATTGTGGAGGTGAGATAGTTAACTCTTTCTACAGGGACATTATATTTTCTACCGTTATAAACAAATTCCTTGGAACATCACCTTTCTCCTCAGACCAACTATAAAGATTCTACAAAAATAAAATGGATTGTAACAGTCATTTTCACACAGCATAATGAGGTTAGATATAAACTATGTAGAGTAAGTAAAAAGTTGAATTGCTGAAGATACCAGATCAGGCAAGTCACAAATGTTAAGACTAGGTAAATTCATATTAGTCATGAGGTTATTTTTTATATTATAGAGAATGAAGTGATATCAAAATGTCATGAGACTTAGTTTTAAATTTTTGTTATGAGTAAGGATTCCTGGGTAATATAATGCTTCATCTTAAATTTGTTTACACATTGGTATTTATCTTATGTCATTGTGAAGGAGTAACTATTTCCTAATCTTGCTGTTTACAGGGCCCCAATTTTGAATATTCAACCGAGACTCATGAGGAACTTCTCTACAACAAGGAGAAGCTACTTAGTAATGGAGACAAGTGGGAACCTGAGATAGCAGCAAATCTCCAGGCGGATCACCTTTATAGATAATTTTATCACTGCCTTGAATGAAACTTTCATTGTTAATGTCGTGCAGCGGTGTTAAAGTATGCTATGTATGTAATCATTCAGGTCTACTGTTTGTATAGATATTTAATGTAAATAAAAACCTATTCAAAGATATAGTATTTATATGGACAAATATTTTTTTTTTTTAGTAATATGCCAAATGTTTATTTGCAGAAAAAACTTACCTTATAAATTTATCCATAGTGTTTCAGTTGTGGTAATATAGAAAACCTGCCTAATACAAAGCATACCGGGTAATTGTAACACTCTGATGTTAAAGACAACAAGCTCGTCAAACAAATATTTTCCCTTTGTTACATAATTAATACTCGTAAATTAGATACTGAAGACCATTCGCGTTAACTTAGGCAACCAGGTGCTGTGTAAGCCACCACATAAGTACAGGCTGGAGGCCAGACATGAAGAGGAGAAGGTAAAGACGTCGTTTGTTGCCAGCACTGTATGCTTCCATTTCAGAGTTCCCTCCTTGAACTTGCCATCGAAGTGTGCGAAACTGTAAACAAAGCAAAATTTTTATTTAATTGTCACAAGTCAGCTATCTTTGGTTTGTAAGATCCTCCTCACCCCACACATATTTTCACACAAGTACAGTTGCCCAAGGAAAGACTGCAACCAAATTTGGTGGTGTGTGGTAATATCTGGCAGGTGCTCCAAAGTAAACACACGTATTTTATCAATGGATCACTCAGAATCTATAACCTTTGTATGGATGGATGTTATTGGCTTCAGCTAATTACATTCATCCTTACAAAAGTTGTAGGTTTAAGTGATCCATTGATAAATTACGAGTGTTTACTTTGGAGCAGCTGCCAGATATTGCCACACACCACCAAATTTGGTTGCAGTCTTTCCTTGGGCAACTGTACATACACACACCAATGAAAACTTTTCTCTGTAAAGCATACCATAAAGATAACAAGACTGAAGCTGGAGTAGGCAAGTAGACAGTAATAACCCATGCTCTCCATAACAATACCAGCCAGAAGAGCAACAATCATCCTGTGGAAGAAACAAAAAATTGTAAAAGTTTTTCTTACAATTGGTACTTAATTAAGTAATACTGTATATCAGAAAAATGGTAAGACCTATAGTATTTTCTGTTCCCAGATCTGCACTTATAAACATTAAGGAAAATCAAACGAGCCACTACGTAGGATATAAAGCTCAGCAATTCTCTTATACTCACTCACCCAACATATTTATACGATGAAAAGGCCAAAAGATCAAGGTACTTGATGTTTGTCTGAATGGCAGTGATATATAGTATGGCAAGGACCACCAGAATCTCAAGCACCAGCCACACCAATGCTGAACTTGCCTGCATTCCCAACAAATCTGGAGAAAATCTGAAACACATTCATGAATTTGTTTTATATAATATTTGCCAACCATAATATTGCCTATTATCTAATAGGAATATACTAAACAGGAGATAACTATTACACAGTATATAATAGAAGCACATATACTGTATAGAAATATGCCTCAATTACAATGATGTAATTTACCTCTCTAAAGTTCATGTTCAGTATTTAATTCATGGGATAAATTAATATTGACAACCATAATACCTGTCAATGCTAGGAAACATGCAGGTAGGTTTCTTATGGCAAAGGATATAATGAGCAGGGAAAATGTATTGGTAACCTTGAGACAGTTTAACATGGGTGCGAAATGCCATCCAACAATTTGTTCATCTCATTAATGACCTTATTGCATTACCTCCCTACCCTTGATCCCTAATCTCCCCACCGTAACACAGTTTCCACTTTTCTTTTATACTGTTAAATTAAATACAAAATCATGTGTTGGTCTGGCAATTAAAGATTTTAGACAGCAGTATTTGTTGGAAAAGTCCATCAAACCGCAGATAAAATTTCACATTTTCAACATCAATCCATAGTTTTAAGTTTCAGTAAAGTTTCACACCTCAGTGGGGAAGGGTTATAAGGGGCTTTTTCAATCAACTAAGCAGGGAAATTCTGGCTATTCTTTCATCATATTCACAATTTTATCAGTATAATTGGACTAAAAGGTTCACTAAAGCCAATTTCAAGTAAAAATTATTATAGTCTGAAACAATAGTACACTATTTGAGTGGTTAGTAAGAGCAGGGACAATAAAATTCAAGGGATCAAGAACCACATAAAAGACAAGATGAGTACATCTTGTCCTGGTTACCTTAGATGATTCTCAGGGCAATCACTGCAACTGTGCAGAAAATAATGCAAAATAGTTACTTGATATTTAAAGTAAGCATATCAATATCTGTTGTCACTGAAAATTACTCGCTCCAAGATTTCTGAACTATATACAGTATACTATCTCCAAAAGTAATGATTAAAAGTTTCTGTCAAATTTATAATATAAAAAAAATGGGAATGATTACCTCTCCTGCAGACCAAGACATAGTCCAGCCACCAAAATGTACGTGACAACAGCCATGACAGGTATGTATAGGTCTGGTGCATTGACTTCATGGCGTGGCTGCACTTGTTGGTTTTGATCGTATCGCACACTCCAGTCCTGGAATTGTAATTTTGCCCTATGACTCTAGATTATCAGCAAAAGATAATTCAGCTGACCAGATCATAAAAATGGTGAGACATTTCTCCAAATCTTTCTGTGACTATAGTCAACCTCACAGGTTAAGGCCGGTCTGGCTGGGTCGCTAATCCTCCAGGAATTTCCACTGTGTTGCCACTTCTTTCATTGACAACCAAGAGGAGGCCTATATATAGCTTGACATGTCAAACGCGCCACGCACCACACCATATCCCACCTCACCCCTATTTAACCCAGGTCCTCCTACTCTCCACTCCCATCACTGCACACCTTTTTCACTCTGAGTACCTTGGTTGTCTCTCTCTCATGAAGCATAACCAGCTGGTATATAATAATAATAATATATTAATGTGTCATAATGATCGGAGTCACAGTGGTAGAGATGCAAAACTCTTATTTTATCATTGAGTTTATTATCCCTCATTTTGACCATGTGTCCATGGTGGCTGACGAACGAGGAATGAATGACATATGTGGGGATTAACAAATCTGGGGTGAGGTGAGGTACTCCACGTGTCACTGTACTCATGGTACAACTGGCAATGCAGCATATGGTGTGTTGCCAAACTTGATGAAAAATAAACTCAGTAATTGATTTTCCAGCAAAAACATTGTCACGTATAAATGTAAATTACTTTATTATATAACTGAGTAAGTTTAACCTATTCATTTAACACTTAGTAACAGGAGAAAGAGAGAGAGATTTGTAGGCCTCTTAGTGGTCAGCAACAGACGTGGCAGCACACCGGAAATTCCTAACTGCCTGTCGACCCAGCCAGACCGGCCTTAACCTGTGAGGTTAATTATAGTAAAAGTAAAAACAAAGTAACTATGGCTAGCAATATAAAAACTGAAAAAGATATCAGGTACCCACCGAATGAGTGTATGGGAAGAAAAGGAGCCTCAATTTCTTCATCACATACTGTGTGTCGACTGCAAAGTAATACTTGACTTGACTTGCACTGACATACTTCTCAAGCTTCTTGTCCACATACTCCCGACCCTGGCTGGCCAGAGTCTGACCGTACTGCATGGCCATGTTGGCTACCATTGGATCCTGAACAATAATATTTGCATGAGACAAACAAGTTACAGATACAATAGTAATTACAAAGTTCCAATTTCTCATATAATTAATTAATTGGCAAATATATGATATACAGTAAAGAGAAAGCTACTGATAACAACAGAGCTTATAATAATGGTACTGTTTCATATGTGAGAGTAGATACAGCACTAGATGGTTAGTTTCAGACAGTTCTTGTTCATGAAAGAAAACAACATTAGAGACCTGAAATATTTGTGCCCCAGGGATACCTCCTTGGAGATTCCCATAGGCTCCTCCTCCCCCTGGAGCAGCCTGGCCTTGGGGTGGCTGTTGTGGATACCCATAATTCATGCCACTATAATCTGGAACTGAGTGTAAACAATCGTATTATACTTTTTGTTTCCTTTAGATGACACTACACATGTACATTTGCTCAATAAAGTATCTGAAAAATAGGGTGCGATGGCTCTCATAATGAATAAGACTTACACCTTATCCTCTACCATTTACCAGAAACTTTCGTCCAATTTGTCTTATTGCAGGTGCCAAATTTTTTCAGGTACTTTTTTGAGCGATGGTTCAACTGAAAAAAATGGGTGATAGGTTCAACATAATCATCTCCCAAAAGTATGATTGTGTAAGTACATACTGTGGTACTGTACAAGTAAGTAGTGTTTGTTAGTGTGTGAATGATGTAGTGAAGGAGTACAGTAAGTGACTAAGAAAATGCAGAATAATCAAAGTACCTTGTTGACCATAACCATAGTTCTGGGTGCTGGTGTCATCAAAGAGCTGGGGTTGCTGGGGAATGGGCTGGCCATATGCATCGTACTGTTGTTCATACATATTGCTGGCTGAGGTGGGTGGGGTTGACCCTCCACCTGCAATTCTTCTCCCTCTCACCTGCTCCTGAGAACGAGCTTTGGAGAAAATCATATCATTAGACAAAAAGACATTGTATTTAATATATATATTGTAAAAATAAAGCAAATTATTGAACATTTTATAAGTACCGTTATATAATGCATTGCATAATGGCTTAATAAAATTAATTGGTAACTGTAACTATAGAATTCCATTCAGAGAAAATAAAAGATCATTACAATACTGTATATAATATATCCAAACTATTTTACAACAGAAAAAAAAATCAAAATTATCAAACCACACAGTAGGATTGTCAAGTAACTCGATTATAATTATTGAGAGATTTAGAAAGAGATATGTAAATAACTTTCAGCATAATTATGCATGAGCATAAAGGACTATTTCATGTTTTCAAAAATGTCTTAAACTGGCACTAAGATAATGTGAACAGAGGTTAAAAATAAAAAAATATAAATATACTGGTACTGTTGGCATGATCCTGTCTTTAATCGGTTACTTGACATCCTTAGAAAAAATGCATAAATAAACAAACATCTAGTAATGTACAGTACAAAACGTTATTATTATGCACACTATAAACACAGTGTAGTACAAAAAATTAAAAATAGGATTTTATGCTAAAACAAGCTGTAGCCTAATGCAAGAGTTTTATTCAAGTTATTCAAAACATCATGTGCAAACACCATTACACACGCTACAATGGCTAATCTTATCTCCAAGTTTATATATTATTTACTCCAAATGCACTCTTAATATTCATTCCAGTCTAAAAGTACCTCATGTTCTATCTATCTATAGCTCCGATGCCTCATTCCCTCCAGGAACTCCCGTCAAGGGGGTGGCCATGGCACAAGTCTCCTGTTTTCCCTATTCCCTCATGTTTTATCACCTCGCAATTTGTGCTCAGCAGCGTCCCACTCGAATGTCAGAATACTCCTTTTCATTACATTCATTCAGTCTTTCTGTCATACATGGCACGAAACTCACTATCTATCTATCTATCTATCTATAGCTCTTACGCCTCGTTCCCTCCGGGAACTCCCCCGAAGGGGATGGCTACGGCAGAAAAGTCTCCAGTCTTCCCTGTTCAAAGGGAAGACTCGAGACTTTTCTGCTGAAACTCACTAACCAAATTGAACTGTCAATTTTCATTCTCTTCTTTTAAACCAGTATTCTAACTTGCTCTCACATCCATATCTCTACCAGTCATTGATTTTCTTTCAAGGAATCTATAGGTACTGAAAATTCAGACGAAAAAGTTCTAACGTTACTTTACAATGGAGTTTTAGCCTTATCTACCATACTTTTATTATACGTTTAGTCATCAATGATACAAAGCTAACAAATGCAGAGGAAAAGGGCGTAGGCTGCTTCAGAGTCGAGTTTTGAGTACCATAGTTAGGCTTAAGGGCTACCTACTGAAAATGTCCAATTGCCATGAGTCTGAAATTATTTTATGAATGAAAAGTCTCAAAGCATAATGTTCTGACTTGTGGATATTAATAACTCAGCAATAGAACAAAATCAGAAGGCAGGTCCAGGGCAATGATGACAGTGAACCTCAAGATTATTTGCTCAAGAATATCATAGTGTTAAAAGAAAACGAATCACTACATTAGACCACACACAAGCCTTATGCCTTCATCCTTAAGGTACACAGTGACATGGTCCCCTTGCCCATAAGTGTAATTCGCTTTCCTCGGTATAGTCGCGACACATAGTCCTTGACCAGGGTATAAGGGGAAGTCTGATCAAGGACTAAGTTTTGCGACTGTAGCTGCTTCACAATTTAAATGATCAAATCACCTTGAAGTTCACTGACAGTCCTTTCTGGTTCTGGGTCAAGTAATAATATAACGTAACGTAGGTAAGGAAGGGGAGATTCTCTTGTTGGCAAATTGGAAGGCTACTGGTTTCTCCCAAGTATGCCAGAAAACAGACACCCTAAATGGTAATAAAAATTGAGAAATTTGTTTCTTGGCATAGTTTGAAGGAATCAGAGGCCTTCCATTTCACCAACAAAAGGTGGTTTGACACTGTTGGTGGTAAATTGGGAGCAACTGATTCCTCCAATTTAACTAAACAGGCCACAACCCTTATTTTTGTTCATCTGGTCCTGCTTCCTGTTGGCATAGTTTGGAGGAATCAAGGCACTTCAATGTACCAAAAGTGTATTATTCCGTTTATTAAAAGGAAGTGGCAGGAGGATGGTGTAGCGTTGGTGTTACTGCTGCTTTATTTTTACAGTCAGTGAGTCATGCGTCTCTTTATACGTACACTTACGCTGCCTCACGCCTGATATAGTGTAGTCCATACCTTGCGTCAACCCTCACTCAAACCCCACCAAAATGCCGTAACTCACGAAAAAAATTGGGAAAAAGGAAGAGTTGTCACAGCTGATGTCTTCGTCCTCGCCTTCAGAACAGTATTGCCAACTGCCAAGTCAGCTTCGCGAAATTTCCCCAACTTTAACATAGGGTTTTTCTTTTTACCTCAAATATTCCATATTTACAGTCATGGAGGTATAATATAGAGGAGGCGAAATGAACCGCTCGCCCTGTACCCCCACTGGCTTTAAACCCATTATAATTATGCTCTTATTTTCTCATATTAATTATAATTAGAGCCAGAAAGAGACTTGAAATTGTTACATATATGATAACTGCATAAAATATTTTTGTTTTTGTATTATCAAAAGTACTTTAACCCATTAAATACAGCATTACCTTGTAACGTGTGGTTACGATCAATGTAATCTTGACTTGGGATTAATGGCAAATAATAAGTTTGTGTTGGTCAAGTCTAATCTTTTTTATTATTGCATATAAAGTTTCACAGCTAACTTGGAATATGATCATGTGACTATATATAATATAAAAAGATGTGGGTGGGTGGGTGGTAATTAATTAAGATGTGGGTGGTAGGTAGGTAGTGAAGATACCACAGTTTTATCTCCCACTTAATAGTGAAGATGTTAGCACATATACAGTTAAGATGTGTGTGTGTGGCAGGTAGGGGGTGGGGCGAGCGAAGCGAGCAGCGCCGCAGGCAAAAGCACCCACGGCGCAGCCGTGGTATGCGAAGCCCAGTGCTTGTTGGCTTAAATTAGACTACGGTACTATAACCAAATAGAACCAAATAGTCTACATAGTAAACACAATTATAAATTAAATATCTTTAAAACATTATGAAATATGCTAAAACATTCATAAAACAATCTCTCAATACTCGAGTTATCCTACAGACCAACCCTAACTTGGGCACAATTATAAGTTGGTCACCCGATGGAGCCAGTTTATCTTTTATAACCCATGGAGTCAATGCCATATATACTTGAGGAGAGGTTATACATTAACAGTTAATATCACAACACTATAATAGCCTTGACTTTGCAGTTTTTGTGTATAGTATCAATATTCTACAGGACATGGGTACGTGCGAGACAGGTGATTAATTTCACTTCTTTGATTTGTCCATTTCTGTCTTCTTTTTTTTTCGTATGACTTTCTTAACATACCTATGACGTCATGCCGCCTCCTTTATATTATACCTCTATGGTTACAGGTTACTCCAAGCTAATCGTATATAGAAATTTCCCCATTTACTCTCGAACAATCTGTATGTAATTTCCCCATTGATACCGCTTATTTCCTATGTCTAGGGAAAATTTTAGACAGTTGGCATCACTGCTTTAGATAGTGCCAACTCAAAACAATCAAATGTATAACTAAATGGAATAAACAAAACAACTCTGGAACTGTGTACCTTCATTAAATCCCTATTCACTATATCAAACTATGCGGTGCATTATAGTGTATGTAAGTACTAATATGCGCATAACTAGGAATTTATTACATGATATTATAACTTATAAGTTTATTTGATGCTTGTGGTGATTCCCTTGACTCCATCTTGTGCCGGTCAGCTGAGAGCAAAACACCCCGAGTAAGACCAATTAAAACACCATTACAATGACTTTCTGGAGAGCAGCTGGCCTTAAGTAAGTGATATTTACAACCTATTCATCACCCAGGAGAGATAAATGACAGTGTAGGTGTATGATATTGCTGAGAGTCTCCTATATGTGATAGATTAGAAAAACAACGAATACCCAAAATAATGTTACTTTATATAATTTATTTATATAATATAGACATTATAAAGCTTTGGAGAAGGGACGAATGCGCCGTAGAATAGTTCACATATTAGTAGTCAACCTTATGTTAATGTTTCTGGTTGTAATTCTCTTAAAACCCAGGACATTCCATATTAAGTTTTCAACCGTCTCTCATTTACTTCTTATTCCTTCGTCCCTCCTCTGTCTCCTTTACTTTAGTGGTACAAGGTCTGTCTGGCCTAGCACGGTCTTCTTTCTTCCCCTTTTCATTCACTTTACAGTAACGTTAGGTATTCACTCGATACTGAATAAAATTCTTTGGTTGGTAATTATTTTTATTTCCTCAATTGCATAATGTATTTTGATTTACTGATGCAACTAGCATTTTTGGGCACTTGCCACCTTGCAAGCTTAGAACAGGGACCATTTTTGCTTCTAGGAGGTCTCAATAATTTAGAATACTGCATGTCTTTGGGGAAGAAATACGGAAATCTGCCGAGTCTGTTGTTGACCATTAACTTAAACCATTTTACACCAGAGATCAATTGTTTCATATATATTGCCAGCAAACTTGAAAATGTTGGGATTGAAATAACTAGTTTAAGTTAAATATTGTTGCAGTATATATCGTAGTAATATACTGGGGGTCAAAATTGGAAAGGGCAGCTGCCGGTAACTATAAAAAAAAAATTCATACAAGATAACCAGTCTGCAGAAACAAATTGATAGTATATATGCCAGTTTATAATGATGCTTGTATAATTTCCAGCTATGCCCAATACTCCGTCATCGCTGCCCGTGCAGTACGACAGGCCCTGAAGGAGCCATTAAAGGTAGATGCATTGAAGAGGGATGGCTCACAAATCAAAATTATCAAATGGAAGGATGGCAAGGCAATTAGTAAGTATTGTCACAAGTTTTATATTACATTGATTGCTAATGTTGTTTTATTGTATGGTGCAGGATTAATTTGTGAACTTATATTTAAAATGTACAGTACTGTAGTTAAATTCTGGATGATAACCAAAATAGAGCCTGGTCAGGACTACCTATCATGTTTTTTTAATGGCTTTTACTTTGGTTTGTTTTGAAGATGCTGCCAAGAATTGGGTAAGGTTTTGTTTTAAAATGCTTTGCTGTGTGAATTGTATTTTTGCTACATCACTTATTATTTCTCTTGCAGAGGAATGAAGGAGTTGCTGGACTGGAGTGCTGTGTAATAAAGATGTAAACAATGTATAATTACAGTAAATAAATTTGTAAGTAACCTCAAGAACATTTGTTTCATTTTTTGTACAATATACAACATTTTATTTTACAGTATTGTCATTAAACAGGATTATAATTTTTTTTTTTAGTGCAACTTCATTGTTTGTTGCCTGGAATAGTTTGGAGGAATCAGTTGCTCCAGATTTACCAACACTACTTCCCCCTTAAAGCTACTCTGCTGTACAGTCAGTGGCAGAAGTCCTGTTGCCTCACATGCTTCACCGAAACCTGCAGTATTCATGGACTCGAGAAATATGCACATCTTCTATCTACACCTCATAATCTCAAGTTTATCAACATCGCGTGCCTCGGTGAAGCAAGTGAATCGACAGGACTTTTGCTGCTAACTGTACAGTACAGTATATTTACATATTCTGTACACTGTACTGATATCCAAAGGTAAAGAAGTAACCTATTACTGTATAATTAACTTGTATTTTTATTACAATATACACGAGTCAAAATTTAAAAATTATATGATACAGATTAACCCAGTGTTTTCATCACTATTCTGCTGCAGGGATGGTGACAAGCTTGTTCATCCTTTGAACAAGACTTGCTACAAACATTGTGCAGAAGAGTTGTGTATAATTTTGGGGGAAATGAGGTCAGGTACAGTCATTGCCAAACGTTATTTTGCCACTGTCAGATGCTGTTTATAATGCAGTTTGGAATAGGCAAAATTTCCATCTGCATACATTATAGTCAAATAGATGAGACGAATTTACTTCATGACAATGTATCAGTATAACTGAGATAACCAACAATAGAGGTGACAACATATGGTGATTACCGTACATCCTGTAGTAACTCGTGAACCCTGCTAGACTAGAGGGGGCTCCGGTCCCCTGCTCTGCCTCGATTTCGGGGAGAGAGGGTTTCCCATGCTAGGAAGGTAGCAAGTGAGAGACCAGACTAAATGGTTCCCAAGTCTTCCCATCTTTCAATTCTTCAACTTTCCTTCTTTTCTTTTTATTTCCTTCCTGCTTGCTGTCACATCTCTCTATCACCTTTTTTCTGGCGCTATAGGACCTCGATGTTGCGGCGCCTAATATCCATCAATCAATCAATCCTTGCAAGTCAATAATTACTCTGCTGTACTCATGAGACTTTAATGACCTTCTACTAACTAGTAACATTAAACCCCATCACAATACTGTCGCTTCTGGTCGTTGTTAATGTTCTCCCGGGACAGAATGGCCTCCTGCCCCACAGACCCATGGTACATTTTGGTCGCAGTGAGAAAACAAATTAAAATAGAGGGGGGGATGGCCTTATGTCTGCATATAGAACTTTAGATGTAATAGTATACCTCCATGCAAAATTCTCGGTGTTCCAATATGGCCGCCACTACGCCAGCGCCGCCCTGGTGGACGATCAATGAACTCACCACAACAACAATCAAGGGTTTGGGAACACGTGTTGTTGCTGCTGTGGCAACTCATTTTATTGTAAAAATCATTAGATATATTAAATTATTACGAGTTTAATCCGTCATTTATGATATTAGCGATCTAGGGCTACTTTTATTACACATATATCTCAGTAAGTATATATTGGTTATAATTGTGTAAGTGAATCGATTGTTTATCATAAGTTATAACATCCCAACTTTTAACACGTTAGGGTAAATATTGAAAAAATTGCCGTTATTGCGTACGAATTTGTTACCTTTATTACGGTACGCACTTATTTACACCATATTAGACTATTTTCTTCTATGGCATTTCCTCCTCAAATGCCCCATTACCAAGATGGGGCATTTTGAAATTAGCCTGACCTGACCTAACGATAGACCGCATCAGACTACCGGGACCTAACCTGGGCAAACTACCGGGAAATAACTGTGGTAAAGTACAGGAAATGACCGGGGCAAAATACTTGGACCTAGCCGGATCTGGCAACACTGCTACAAAATGGCAATTCTTTCAATAAATACCAATATTATTTGGTAAGATAGTTATGTTAAGTTTGTATCACTTTCAAAATAATTCAAAATACACTAAAGATATACAGTACCGTATATTGGTTAGTTATGGATTTGTATTGTCTGATAGTACAATTGGTAAATTTACAGAAGTATTGGGTTCTCTATATTGCATATTTTATTATCATTACCCACTATTTTGGACCATTCTAACACTTTTCATCTATGGTGTTTCTCGCTGAGTTTTTTTTATTATCATTACCCACTATTTTGGACCATTCTAACACTTTTCATCTATGGTGTTTCTCGCTGAGTTTTTTTTATTATCATTACCCACTATTTTGGACCATTCTAACACTTTTCATCTATGGTGTTTCTCGCTGAGGTTTTTTTATTATCATTACCCACTATTTTGGACCATTCTAACACTTTTCATCTATGGTGTTTCTCGCAGAGATGCCCCGTTTTTTGAGATAAGCCCCGTTTTACAAACATAATTTGAAAATTAGTTTGACCTGACCTAACATAATCTAGACTACAGCAGACTACCGGGACCTAACCTGGGCAAACTACTGGGATATAACTGGTGTCAACTATCATAAAGTGACCGGAGTAAATTCCTGGGACTTAGCCGGATGTGGTAACACTGCACGGCCAAAGCCAAAAAGCACAGTACTTCTGTAATAATACCGTAAAATTAATTAAACCAACAAAATTCACTAACTTAAATAATGTATATATATTGTTTATTTATGGTTTTATATTATATTGTCTGAGTGTAAAAGTTAAACTAACAAAATTTATCCCTAACATCATTATGCGAAATTCAGTGCAGGTAATTGTTTTTGTTATTTCTCTTCAGGTTATTGGCGACATCAAACTTGGATGGTAGGAAAATGAAAGGGAGGGAAAATAAACGGAAGGTGAACAAACAGATAAGGAAACCGCTGGAATATAAGAAAAAGGAACGCCTGGAAAATAAGAAAAAGAAACTAAAAGCGTTAATTAATCTCCAGGATGGTAGTAATGAAGATAAAGAAATTAAAAATAAAGTAAGTATAATAAGCTAAAAAAAAATATTAATTAATCTCTGGGAGGGTAATAATATGAAAATAAAGAATAGGAAATAAAATAAGTATATATAATAAGTTTTAAAAAAATAACGTTGATTAATCTCGGGAGGGTACTAATAAAAATAAAGAAAAAGAAATAAAGTAAGTACAGTATGATAAATTATCGTATACAGTACTGTACTTTCTATTGTACGGTAGGAATTTTTAGAGTCGTATTCAAGAACATTCATGGTGCATACGATGGTGTGGTACCGATACGTCTGCTCCATAGTAAAGTATTAGAGCCGTCGTACCGGTACCACGCCATCGTAAACACCACAGACGTTCTTGAATTTTATGCATCCAGGATTACAAAGGAATGATGGTCCCAATACATTAGGGAGAGTATACAAGAAATGACCAATTTTGACCTAACGTTAGGTCCTACCTTAATTTCATTATCTTGTCTTATTGAATTTTTGGATAATATTGCGATTATCTGCACCAGTGAACTATTAGTTAGGTTACTCTTATCAATACCCAGTGGAATTTTCTTGTGCAAATGTATTTTTTAATAGATATTTCAATTGTAAGACTTATTTGCGTAGCAGAGGGATGAACTGCGGTCAGGTGGACAGTGTTACCAGGTCTCCTTGACAAAAGGACCTGCAGGCAGTTGTGCACATTACACCTGATCTGCCCAATCAGGCTACTATTGGCTGCTATCCACTTGATTTACTTTATATTTATAGGTCCTGAAGGTAGTCACAATGTAGGTTAGGTTAAGTCAGGTTGTTTCATCTGGTCATCAAAAAATTAAATATCCCAATTTAAGTTTATTAAATTTCCTGCCCAGTTGGGCTACTTATTGCACAACTGCCTGTAAACCCTTCCCTTAAAATTAACCTAACACATGGAAATATCCCTGTGTCTGGCAACACTGCATGCGGAGGCGAGAACCTGCTAGAAAAGTCATGCTCCCATTTCAAAGTAAATACAAACAAATAATATACTGTACATGCTTTATGTGAATTTGCACAAAATAAAATGATCCCCATAATAAAAAGGGAGTAGAAACAGATGAAAGTGTGAAAATCGAGGCAGCAGACAATCACAATATTCTCCAATTTTTATTACACTGTGTAAATTATTTTCTTTCTATTTACAAATTTAGTTAGAATTACATCAGCTGTGTATGCCCAGGATGCTGTGGTCCTGTTTTTTTTTTTTTAGAGCCAGGGATGAATAAATGAAATAGGAATACAGAAAAGAGAGAGACAAATACCAGTACCCAGTATAATGGAACACGTTCATTGTACAATATTTAAAGTTTCTAATTGTATCATTAGTTGAATAGTTCTTATCTACAATTTCAGAAAGGAAATAGCAAAAGGAAGGAAAATGATCAAGGAAAAGATCCTCAAAATGTCAAACGAAAGCTCACCGCAGATGAATATGCTGAACTTAAAAGAAGGAAGAAAGAAGTAGACAAGCAGAAAATGGTAAGTTTGGAACATAGGGACACGTACCTCCTTGGTGGGAGGTGGAGGGATTTTGTGACGATTTGACCCCCATTGCTTCCTTCCTTGGTAACCTTGGGGGGTGGTCCCATGACATAGACACCCCCACTCCAGGACCAGGGACTGAATGTAAAATGAAGTAATGGAAACGAGTATTTATTCATTGTATATCAAGGGTCTACTATTATATTTACTTGATTTAAGCATTGTACCATGCTGATATACAGTACAGTATATTTATTGAATCTATATTAAAGTTTGTATTTGTTAAACTTTGTAGAACTGAAAAAGGGAGTACAGTAGTCAATTTTTTTATATCGGTAATGATTGGCATTGAGGGCATTAGCCTAAAACATGATATCAAGCTTAAGTGTTGGTAAATCTGGAGTCCTTCATACTATGCCAGGCAATAGGACACCACTATTTTTGTTCATCTGATCCTGTTTCCTGGCATTCTTTTGAGGAATCAGGGCACTCCAATGTACAGACGGCAAAAAAAAATTTCATTCCCATCCCTTTAACAGTGTGATGTAATGTTGGTACGCCTGACTGGCGAATGTTTAACCTCTGCCACCCTCCTGGTGTCTCTGGCCTCATTGTCCCTCGGTGTCTCATGGGCAGGCAAGCAGGGATGACGTTCTTTCTGGTTATTTTTTTTTATTCAAAAATATTCAAACACATTTCCTTATGTTTAATAATGAATAGATAAAAAGTAAGAGTTCTTGAACACTCAATATTTTATTTAGAATTAGCTAATCTTTTGATATAAAAAAGTTTGTCACTGCCAGGGCAAAGACGATACCCGTCCGGCATGTCCCGGATGACACGAGGCACAGCTGCCCAGTCGGCAGAGTACCAACCCTTCCGCACTTACCAATGTTAAAATTAACATAGGGGTGGTAACGAAACTTTATAACGTAAACAAATTCAGTATTTGGCAGCTAATAGTGTGTAAATCACTATTAAAGTACAAACCTTTAGCTGTTTCTTGATGTACTTGTGAAAACTATATGGACATCTGTAGGATGGGTAGCTAGAGCAAAATGACCAGAACTCATAGCACACTTTTACACTCATTTAACAATTCTAAGGACATTTTCATACTCTGATTTTGTCATAAAACTGGTCAGAATCACATTTTTCAACACAACAATATGAAATATAATGTCACTGTTATTTTTAAGACTATATGGTAATTAGCACTGCAAATACATCCTCATACGCTGCGAGACCTTGCTACAAAGGCTGGTGTGACTTATGGGAGCTCCTGAGCACAAACACTCTGTTGTGAGCCTAATCAATTGAAGGTGTCGACAATTGTCGTCACCTGCGTTTTAAGAGTTAAGAATATAATTTGGATGACAGTTTCAGTTTTCAGGTTGTGTATGTTGTTTCAGGCTTGGCCACGGATATTCCTAAACTGTCTGGGAGAATCAAGCAGCCTTTCAGTAGAGTCCAGCCAGAACACTCCATTATACATGAATGACATACATCAAGCTCTTATCAGTTCCATCTCTCAACGTCAAACACCTCCAAGGTAGGAGAATTTGTACCCTGTATTCTGTACTTTATTTGAATGTGTTTGTATCAGTTTTAGTCTAGAGACAATGTGTTCTGATATGGTATGATATGGATTTGAAAAGGGCGAGTAAATGTGAGTGTAGCCCATTTCATTGGGTAATTTGTTCCTTTCCAACCCTGGGTCTGTAGCTCCCCCATCCCATTCACCTAGTAATTGTAGTATGAAATGATATCAGTACTGTACAAACATATCATTTGAATTATTTTGCCGTTGTTTGTTCTTAAATACATGTACTGCCCTTCCTCTAATACTTGTGGTAGCTTCATCATGGCATTCCCTTGAGATGTAATAATTATATGCAGTGAACTTTGTGAATAGTCTGACTAGTCCAGGTGGTATTACAGGTGGATTCGGATTGTACGTGCCACAAAGATCTCTCATGTGGTGACTGTCTTGGTGGAGGGAGTGAGTCTGGCTGATATCCTGGAGACCTCTCAACTTTCACCAGACCAGCACACAGACACCTCTGCTTCATCTCAAGTCACTGCCAGTTTAGAAAATGGAAATGCAGATGTGACAATGGAAGAAGTGTGTGATAGTACTGATATAATGAATAACACACAAAGTGATAATAAAAGGACTCAGGGTGAGAATCACGGTAGGCAGCTCAAGTGGTTGTCAGATGTGTTACCTCGCACATCACGTTCTACAAACATCAAGGTGGAAGTTATGGCACCAGCCAAGTACAAAGTTGCACCAATTGAAGAACTAATTAACCTTCCCATACCAAAAGTTGATAAAAATAGAAATATACAACTTGGTAAGTACAGTATGCCCAAAAATAATCAACCTTTAAGATTGACATACTTCAATACACTTTCCTAATTGTAAAATGGGGTTGATGTAAAGGAAATGGTAAGAATGAAGTTAGTAGGGTTGAAATTAGCTTTTGTAACACTTTGAGGCCTATTAATTGGACATGTAAAATATTCTAGATTGGGAAACCAGAAACAGGAATTGTTGGGTCGAAATCACATAACCTCTTCTAAAATAATTCAGATTGGAAAATTAATATAACACAGGGTTGACATTACATTGCCCTGTGGTATATTAATTGAGCTGTCGTGATTATATTGTAATGATATAAATATATTATTTCTCAGACGTTAACTTTCTGGATGGAGCTGCAAAGAGTGATGTCACAGTACAAGAATATAACACTGTATTTCCTGTGACCACTGACACGAGGGAAAATAACAAATTGCCCGAAAGTGACAAGTTTGACCGTAGGAAACTCTTGCTGAGCATGAAGGAACTCTGTTTTTACAACTTCCCCTTGGCTGTCTCTGGCTGTGTGGGCTGCAATGACGTGCAATTTCAATACACTTCTGACTCCTACTCAGAGGTAGGTCTGTGCACTTATGTCAGCTGTTCCAGATTCTTAGTCATTTATAAACACTATAGTTTTATTCACCCACAAATTAGTTAGTTGCTCTGTATTCATCAATATCAATACCCCATGTACCTTTTTCTCTGTATTCAATTTAGCAAACTTAATATTATTGTAACTAGAACATTTATATTATAGCCATTGTTTAGGGTGAATATATTCAAGAGTTATGCAGTCAACTATCACATGTATTGAGCCTTATTTGGTTTGGAAAGTGGGATTAATGTGTACACAAAGTCTATTTAGGTGTCTATCTATCTATCTATAGCTCTGATGCCTCGTCCCCCTCCGGGAACTCCCCCCAAAAAGTCTCCAGTCTTCCCTGTTCAAACACTCCCTCCTCACTCGGTCCAGCCCTCCCCTCCCCCTCATGTTTCTCTCCTTTACATTTACATACTCTTCCACTCTGTTCTGCCTCTCACACCAGGTCCCACAACTTCACTTCCATACACCTTCCTTACAAACTCCTCACCTTGCATTCTCTCTACATGTCCAAACCACCTCAGAGTATTACGCTTCACTCTCAACCACTCCTCACTCAATACCAATTGCCTTCTCACTCATACCACATCTCTTATACACACTCTCATTACTTTCTCCATCCTACCTTGTCAGTCCACATGCACCTCTCAAGTAACTCATTTCCACAGCACCTATTCTTGACTGATGAGCCCTACTCCATGTCCATGTCTCCAACGCATATGTCAGTGTTGGCAGGATTATACTATTTCGTAGTCCCCTTTTCACTTCCATACTCACACTTCTACCTTTCATTATCCTCCCCAGTGATCCCATGACTTGTCTACCCTTCATTGCTCTCTCCCTAATTTCTCCTTCCATACTTCCATGTCTGGTGATTAAGGGTTTATTAGTCATTTATCTTGTTGATGTTCTCACGGGGCAGAATGGCCTCCTACCCCACAGACACTCTGGTTTTTAGTTATGTGGTAATAATTTTTCTACTGTAACATTATGATAGATTTGAATTACTGTACACCACAGCATTATCTTTTATTCACAGGTTACACAGTCATCTCCCCTGTTTTCAGTGGACTGTGAGATGTGTATGACAGATAATCTTGAACTGGAGCTCACAAGTATATCAATTGTGAATGAAGAGTTGGAGGTAAGTACAGTAGATCTGTATGGTAACTATTAATACCAGAATTCATTCCGTGGAGTTGGAAACTTTTACATATTGTGTCTTCTATCTATCTATCTATCTATAGCTCTGACGCCTCGTTCCCTCCGGGAACTCCCTCGAAGGGGGTGGCCACGGCAGAAAAGTCTCCAGTCTTCCCTGTTCCAACACTCCCTCCTTACTTGGTCCAGCCCTCCCCTCCCCCTCACGCCTCTCTCCTTCACATACTCTTCCACTCTGTTCTGCCATCTTACTGGTGGTCTGCCTCTCACACCACATCCCTCAACTTCACTTCCATACACCTTCTTTACAAACTCCTCACCTTGCATTCTCTCTACATGTCCAAACCACCTCAAAGTATTACGTTTCACTCTCTCAACCACTCCACACTCAATACCAATTGCCTTCTCACTCATACCACATCTCTTATACACACTCTCATTACTTTCTCCATCCCACATTGTCAGTCCACATGCACCTCTCAGATAACTCATTTCCACAGCACCTATTCTTGACTGATGAGCCCTACTCCATGTCCAGGTCTCCGACGCATACGTCAGTGTTGGCAAGATTATACTGTTCCTCAGTCCCCTTTTCACTTCCATACTCACACTTCTACCCTTCATTATCCTCCCCAGTGATCCTATGACTTGTCTACCCTTCACTGCTCTCTCCCTAATTTCTCCTTCCATACTTCCATGTTTACACATAACTGTCCCCAGGTACTTAAACTCCTTCACTTCCTCCATCCTCTCACCCCTTAGGGTTATCTCACACTTCGTCCCAGTTGGTACTTCCACTCTGTAAGGTGTAGCAAAGTCAATCACTTCCGTTTCTGCTCTCTCAAACACCATCACTTTACTTTTACCCACATTCACCTTCAGTTTCCTTCGCTTACATACAGACTGAAATTCGTCCACCACTCTCTGCAACTCCCTTTCACTCTCAGCCATCAGCACAGTGTCATCTGCAAACAAACTTGCCGCCAAGGACCAATTTACTTTATTCAGCCTCAACTTCACCCCCAGACCATTCACTTTGGCTTTCATCTCTCTCATACACCCATCCATATATATATTAAACAACCATGGTGACATAACACATCCCTGTCTCAGCCCTACACTAATATTAAAACTCTCACTCAGATCACCCTCTACCCGCACACATGCTTTTGCATCTGCATAAAAAGCCTCAATACCTTTCAGTAGAAATCCCCCAACACCATATATTCTCAACACCTCTGACATAGCTCTCCTATCAACCCTATCGTATGCCTTCTCCAAGTCCATGAAGGCAGCATACAACTTCTTACCCTTCCCTATATATTTCTCCACTATCGATTTTAGCGCAAATATCTGGTCCACACATCCTCTACCCTTTCTGAACCCTCCCTGTTCCTCACCAACTTTATTCCCTGTCACTTCCATCAGTCTCTCAGTTAGAACCTTTCCATACACCTTCCCCGGTACACTAAGAAGGCTTATTCCCCTATAACTACCACACTCCTCCTTACTCCCCTTCCCCTTATACAACGGTACAATAGTAGCCCTCCTCCAATCCTCTGGCACCTCTCCCTGCCTCCAAGCCAATGTACATATAAGCAACATCCACTCCACCACTACCTCCCCCCCATACTTTAACATTTCAGCAGTTATCCCATCTACCCCCGGTGCCTTTCCCATCTTCAACTTGCCTATTGCTTTCCTAATCTCTTCCCTTCCTAATTCTCCCTGAGCATCCTGTCGTCTACTACCTGCCCCCATCCCCATGCATGTCACCACTGCCTCCCCTCCTGTCCCCTCATTCATCAAACGATCAAAATGGGTTTCTGCCTTAGAGGCGTTCAGGCATTAGCCCGCAGGCGTAGCTTCACTCCCTGGTCGATCGACCAAGAGTCTCACCAGAGGTCTTCTTGTCCAAAGAGTCCAATATAAACACTAGAATATTATTACTGTACTGTATGTTATGTTTTTTTTCCCTAATCACAATGAGATTTACTAAAACTGTTAAAACATTTATTATATACTTATGTTGAAGAAACCAGATGTAATATATCTGAACAATTTATGTAATTAATGAAAGACAGTCTGAAAAGCCTTAAGACTCGGTTGACACAAGTTTCAAGGTGACTATTTACTCAATTTAAGGTTATTTATAACAAGTGTTTTACTATGCAGAGATAATAATTTCCTGATGTGTTATATTTGTTATTTGCAGTTGGTGTATAGTACGTTAGTGAAACCTCATAACCCCATCATTGATTACTTAACACGGTACTCGGGCATCACTGAGAATATGCTTGTTGATGTGACCACCAGGCTTTGTGATGTCCAGGAATGCCTCAGGAAAATCCTACCTCCAGATGCCATACTTATAGGACATTCCCTTGATGCTGACCTTAAAGCTATGAAGGTAACCAGTTTAATTATCATGTTTCTATTGCATTGTAAAGTTTACTAATTTTCATTCTGTAAAGCAATTAATTCACTTGAAGAAGTATATGTTCAAGTAAGTAATCCATGTTTAAATTGGCTGTCCATGGAATGGCTCCTCGCACCATGGTGAATTGAAAATGAGTAGTGTGAGGTGGCACTGAGATTTTCATGAGCTTGAAAGAGGGGGTGAATGCAAGACTTAGTGTGGTCCATTTTACTGAATATTTCAGTCTCTTCCTCTATTACTATAATTTATTTTTTCCATCCCTGGCTCTGGAGCACCAACCCATTTAAAATGGAGGGGATATAATATGAATGATGATGACAGTACTTTATGCAAATATTTTAATCATTTATATATTGTTATAATTTTGCTCTAATAGACAAAATTATTTGCATACTATTGTAGTCTTTATACAGCTAATTATTCTTCCATCACACAGATGATGCATCCTTATGTGGTGGACACATCATTGTCATACAACTTGAGCCACACTCGTAAAATCAGATCATCCCTTAAAAACCTTGCAATACATTTTCTTGGAGAAATTATCCAAGATGACATTGGTGGTCATAACCCCACGGAGGATGCTGCTGCAGCAATGAAACTAGTCAAGTTGAAGCTTCAAAATGGTAGGTTGTATTGTAACCTAACTCATGAAATACTTGTGGATAAAGCTTATGCTGGTGTCTCAGTAGATGCATCAAATAGAACAGCTCACTAGGATCCTTGTTTAGGCTGGCTTTAGAACACTACAGTATTTACCAATATTTGTTGTTCCTCAAGCTGTCTGGCCAAATAACCCCGGCCAATATTTGTGTGAGTTCTTAGCTAATTGTATCTTTTTAAGGGTAGTCATGGTCATTTTGTTCAGCCGTTTTCCATAAATCTTTCACATCTTTAACTGTGAATACTCATTGTACATGTAACTTCATCCGTTGTTATATATTTGTCAAAGTCACAGTAATAAAGGGCAGTATTTCTACTGGCAATGGTCAAATTACTTACAGTACTTAATATAGGTGGTCTTATAGGATGTTTAACTATTTTATACATCAATCCAACTTTAATTTTGTAATTACTGTACTAAATATCTCTCAACAAGATGTAAATAGGATGTTAACTATTTTGTACATCAATCCAACTTTAATTTTGTAAACACTAAATATCTCTCAACAAGATGTAACTGAAGTGCTGTGTTTCCTGTGTCCTGGGATGCCCCCTTGTTCTTGTTTAACTGAAGCAAAGTTTTTTATGTACTTGTAGCCCTATTTCACATCATTCTCTTATGGATATTATTTTGAAGGTTTTCAGTTTTTATTCTTGATCATTATACTGTTTCTGATTATTGTGAACTGCTAAATCTCTTTTCCTTTGAGTTTTCCTTTAAGGGGATGCTACAGTGTTGGTAAATCAGGAGCAACTGATTCCGCCATGCTCTTCCAAGCAACAGGCCATTATTAATTTATTTTATTTGGTCCTCTGTTGTGACATACTTTGAAGGAATCAAGGTGCTCCAATGTATCAAAAGCATTTTACCCCCTTAATTTGTTGTCTCCATAATGACCAACAGATATTACGTTTGGTGATGTAGTGATGGGATTTGGAAAGACAGGCTGGACTCCCGTTGAGGCTTCAAAGGATGACGATAAAATCGGAGAGGAATGTGAGGTTCATAATTCCCAGGTGGAAACTGAGAATTGTAGTGCGGGAAATCATTATGCTACCAATATATTTCAGGTGAGTTGAGTTGCAAGGTCTTAATCCACAATGCCGTGATATTGATAGCGTACTTTCTACAACATAATTTACACTATATTTGAACATTTACATGTAGAATCTTTTGCTCATGCTCATATAATATTATGAGAAGGAGAATAAAATTAGTTGATCATCTTATAATTTTTGTTACTGTATTTCTTTTCCTACCAGAAAGCCAAAGAGTTAAATATGTGCCTCCTCACGACACCTTTATGCATGAAGAGTTACGACAGGGAAAGGGTCAATATGAAGGAGTTGCATGTTGAAGTTCTCCCAGGACACAAGCAAGTCTCCAAGAGGACAACAGAAGTGGCCATCCATACTGACTTCACTCTAGTTCACATGAAGGTCAGTGGTGAAGATGATGTTGATGTCTGTTAAGGGGAGAACTACTTATTGGTTAATTGGAGGACTACTGATTCCTCCATACTATTTCGGGAAACGGATCACCTCAGTGTTTATAAATGTGGAAATTGTTTGATGACATAATGTGGAAGATTCACTAGCCCTCCAGTTTACCAAAAAAGAGGTTCTCCCCTTAACCTGATTACTTGTCAACTTTGATTTGTGGTTCTTGTTTGGGTTGCAAGTTTGGATGAAGATGGGTCTAAATTTGGTTTGTCATTTGGTCGGAGTTACCGGTGCTGCTTGGAAAGTATTTCCTTCATTTTTATTATTTACACCATTTGATATAATTATGCTGTACAGTATATTATAATTATTCTCTTCATCACCTAGCAACACATATTGCTGTCTTCCATGAGGAATGCATATTATAATGTTGTACTGTATTAAGTTCCAGCATTTTATTATGTAGCAAACCCAACTACAGTATCATAGTTATATCAAGCCAAGGGGTTGAATCTTTCCTTTTTCTGTACCACCCTCGCAATACTTTTCTGCTCACGTTGTAGATGGACCAGAAACTTGATGCGAGTCAGAGTATTGAGGAGCGACACCGCCACCTGAGGAAGTTGGATAAACGTCTAGGGAGAATCATAAAAGCAGCAGCCAGTAAATCACTACTTATGTTTGTGTTTTCAGGGTCAACCTCAAATATTCCAGAAGACAAACTCAGTAATGGCTTTGCTATGATTGGTATAAAGGGATACCCATACAAGACATAGGTGCAATATTATATTTATTTTTTATGATGTGTAAAGTATATTTGATTTTTGTAATAAACGATTATCATTGATGAAGTTAACCATTGTATCTCTTCGTAATTGTTTGTATTACTTTTGCCCTGCTATTTTCTTAAGTCCACTCGACCCTCCAATACCATTAATTGTCTGTTCAATCTATCAATCTATAACAAAGGACAAAAACAAATTTAGTTTTACGTGTTTACAGGCAAAAGTTTCAATATTTCAGATGTGGAACCATCACTAAAACAAGGTGGGAAACAAATAGGGAAAGACAGGTTTTTTTTTTATAATGTATTCTGTGACTAGAGTTATATCGTGACATAGCCGTGCGTTTTCTCATAATTCGTCCAGTTCTCGTAAATTTTTTATACTGTATATATCAGCTGACGTTATAGTTATATTGTGGGATGGCCGTGTGTTCTCTTATTCGTCTATATAGTTCTTATATATTTTTTTATTTATATATATTATTGTGTGTGATTTTAGTATTATGGTAGTGTGTGTTTGTGAAGCGGTGGTGGTGGTGGTGGGCTGTGTTGTCTCATTATTGGTGGAGTAGAGTTCTCGTCATTTTCTTCCAGTGTTTGCCTTGAGGGGCTTCACCTTCGTTCCCGCCCTTTGACCGTGCCAACCTTACACCTTAATACTGCCATATATACACACACACACACACACAACAAATATATCTCATTTTTGTTGTTTTCATACTGGAGCATTTTGTGTATAACTCGTGTATGGTGAATGTTTGATACTTTTACCATACGCAGTGAGGTACGTATCGTATTTGAGAGCTACGAAAGAAACATTAAGGTATATAATATTGTTTGTGAAATTGATGCGTTGGTAACCGTACTGAGACATTTCCGTCGAGTGTCTGTTGTAACCGCCTCGTCTTGCCTTTGTCTGTCTTTGTCCTCACTTTATATATTCCACGTGTATCTGAATATAATATCACGGTACTCACACACATTTAATAGAAAAAAAAGTACCAATGAAGCCGTATTTAATTTCCTAAATCATATCGGTCATTGCGTTGATGGGTCTATTTTAGTCCTCGTTGTATATTTTCCACGTGTATCTGGATATAATATCACAGAGCACGATATTCACACATTTAATCGAAAAAAAAGTACCAATGAAGCTGTATTTAATTTTTCAAAGAATATTGGTCATTGCGTTAATTGGTCTGGTTTCCCGCGCTGCTGACATCTGCCTTCCTCAATGTTGCCAGGTCTGCTTGACGAAAATTTCCTTTAGAATTTCTATTTTTACCTCAATAATTCCCTGTTTACTCTTGAATATTGACTACTTTCTTTGGTATTTCGTCTGGTAGACATTTCCCTGTTTACTCTTGAACACTCTTAATATAGTTTCCGTGTGTGGACTTGAAAAATTCCCTAAAACATAAATTTCCCATCACCTGGCAACATTGGGTCCCTTCCTTGCTCTTGTGGTTACCTACCTCTTCCTGTTCGGGAATCGGGGGCTTGGTTTGGTAACTTTGGTTGTTCTGTTCCTGCACCTCCCAGAATGCTGTACGTGCCGCCTCTTACATTTTTCCTGCCCGAGTACAGAAAAGTTTGGAGAAGGTAGAACCGTAGTAGAGTTCCAATGTGTTAAGTAATTATATGAATATTATGCTGTCATTGGAACGGTAGGCTGTATGTCATGGTCTATATATATATTATGTTCGTATACATAAATTTACATATGTATGTGGATAATTGTATAGGCGTATGTATGAGTGTTGATATCCGTCTGTGTATATATAAATTTGCATATGTAATGGGGAAGGAAATGGGGTATTAATAATATGAAGGATTATGTATGTATGTATGGGTATAGATATATAGGTTTGTGTGAACGTGTTCATGTACTCGTTTTCTGTTTTATACATTATAAAGTACAGTTGAGGGAGTAGAAAATGCAAGTAAATGTACGAGTGTATATGGCCACATTTGGTTACCACTCAAAATTTCAGTCAGTCACGTTCCACTTTTCATTGATTCTGGAGTTTTAGTGATTCATTGATAAAAAAAATTCCAGAGTTTACTACAAAGAACTAAAAGATATTGCCATATACATTCATATTTTTCTTGCACTTTCTATTTGCTCAACTGTACATGTAGTTTCAGGGATAGTAATTGAACCATATAGTCGTATTTAGAAACAGTGATCTACAGCCTCGAAAAATAAAGGAGCTTGTTTTTTTGGCATAGTCAGGAGAAATCAGAAGCTACTAAGTCTCATATGGAGTTATATACGATCACAGGGTTCCGTAAAAGCTTCATATTTACATTGCTGGTTTGGGGTTCCATTCCAGCAGGGCGGGGTAACTGCTCGTAATTAGGCCTACTTTTTTTTCTCTTATGGAATTGTTTATTTAAATAGTTGTTATAGCTGCTGCTGCTTCTGCTATTGTTGTTGTTCAAGCTGGGAATTGTGTATTCAGTGGTTGTAGGTAGCCTATCTGTTATTGTTCAAGTCGGGGTAACTGTTCATAGTTACAGTTATATCACGGGATTGTACGTGTATTATCTGTGTTATTGTTGTTGTTCAAGTTGATGTAATTGCACATGATTACAGACGTTTTATGGAATTGTGTATTTAAATGGTTGTTGTAGTTGCTGCTGTCATTGTCAAGCAAGAGTAACTGGCTAACTGCACTTTTTTCTCTATTATGTGTTTGATGTTATTCAAGCTGGGGTAACAATTCATATCATTACAGGTTTTTCAAGGACTTGTGTATTGAAATGTTTTTTGTAGCTGCTGTTGCTGTTGTTGTTTAAACTAGGATAACTGCACATAATTACAGGTTATTCACTGGACTGTAGTTAAAGGGTTGTTGTAGGTGTTGCTGTTGCTGTTCAAGTTGTCTGGCTGGACAGTCCCCGAGGAAAAATGGTTAAAAAAGACAGCACAGCACTTACGGGTCCATGCACGAGTTGCAATACCCTTCCAGACATCTAATTATTATTCTCCAAATGTGCTCCGTCATCAACCCAGCGGGAACTTTGGGAACCCAGCAGCTCTGTTAAAAGGGACCCTGTGATGTAGCCAAAAAACTGGAGATAAATGAGACCTTCAAATATTGACACGAAATACCACAAATCTATAGCCTATAAGGAAGGAGCTTGTTTCGTGGCATAGGCTAGTCAGGATCCAACTCAGGAGGAATCA
Source organism: Petrolisthes manimaculis (assembly GCA_034508575.1). Taxonomy (NCBI): domain Eukaryota; kingdom Metazoa; phylum Arthropoda; class Malacostraca; order Decapoda; family Porcellanidae; genus Petrolisthes; species Petrolisthes manimaculis. The sequence goes on from JAWZYT010004260.1 coordinate 56,045, forward strand.
TAAAGAAGCCTCCAATTTTCATACCCCCTTCGGTATCACACGTATACTCGCAATCCAAAATATATATCTAGGCTTGGTTCGAATAGCCTGATCGAGTGCTAAGCGAACTTAAGCAAATATGAAACAGGATAAGCGTTGTATGTCAAATGATTCGAAACTTTAACAAGACCTGGATAAAAAAAAAATGGATAGCAAGTGTACTATAAGTAGAGCCTATTTTCCTCCAACCTTAGGCTTCTACGTAGTGCAACCCATTTTATGAGGTGTAGAAGACAACGTTCAGGAATCTAAGAGAGGTTAATGTAGCTCTAGATCGGAGAACGATGGACGGCAAACTGAACAAATAAGTGTCAGTGTGATAGACCCTTTAGTGGAAATTATTTGGTTGGTGAATTGGAAGTTCTTTAATTCCTGCAAACTCTTCCACCAAACAAATCTCTTATTAGTAACAATAAGGTCGTCTGTTCCATGGTATCGGTTGCAGGAATCAGTAGCCTTTCAATTTACCAAAAGGAGAATCTCAACAATTTATTTTTGAGTAAATCAATTATTGTTGGGTCATAATTGGTGTATTAATCCTGGGGGGGGGGGGGGGGTGATATTGCCTGCTCAGACCATGTATGTAGTACCTTGAGGGTTTGGGCGCCCCTTCACGCCTGAATTCCCTTTCCTCTCTTCAGCTGTCATTCTTTTCCTTCGTGCTTAACTGCCCCTCCTCTCTCTGTCGTCCCGTGTAGTAGAATGTGTCTTTTTAGCCTAACACAGTTTTTATTATTTCGTTTACCCTCACTAGCTCCTATTACTGAGAAATCAAGCGAGATGTAATAAATATAATTATGTGGTTTGCCAAAGTCGTTAATTGACAATTCACAGGGATTTATTGCCATATTAACGTTGGCAGGTTTACAGTCGTATGTGGATATTGAATATTTTATTTATCTTTATTTTTGTATGATCGGTTAATTAAGGTTAGGGCTGGGTTAGATTGGATCATTGGAATTAATATACAGTTATAAGACAGATGCGTGAGGGGTTAGGTTAAGGCTTTTGAGGTTAGGGCTGAGTTAGTTGGAATTAATATACAGTTATAGACAGATATGTGAGGGTAATATTAGGTTAAGGCTTTTGAGAGAATGTGTGGTTTGTGTGGTACGTACAGTTGAGGACATATGAAAGAAACACACTTGAAACTGGGACCATCATTGAGCATAATTGTAGGATATGCAACGTTGTGTGTGTTACTATACTACCAAAAATACCTCTGAGTGGCTTGGTAAATAACAGTAATAATGTCATTGATATATTCTCTAAGTAACAATAATAATGTCATTGATATGTTCTCTAAGTAACAATAATAATGTCATTGATATATCCTCTAAGTAACAATAATAATGTCATTGATATGTTCTCTAAGTAACAATAATAATGTCATTGATATATTCTCTAAGTAACAATAATAATGTCATTAATATATTCTCTAAGTAACAGTAATAATGTCATTAATATATTCTCTAAGTAACAATAATAATGTCATTGATATGTTCTCTAAGTAACAATAATAATGTCATTGATATGTTCTCTAAGTAACAATAATAATGTCATTGATATATTCTCTAAGTAACAATAATAATGTCATTAATATATTCTCTAAGTAACAGTAATAATGTCATTAATATATCCTCTAAGTAACAGTAATAATGTCATTAATATATTCTCTAAGTAACAGTAATAATGTCATTGATATGTTCTCTAAGTAACAGTAATAATGTCATTGATATGTTCTCTAAGTAACAGTAATAATGTCATTGATATATTCTCTAAGTAACAGTAATAATGTCATTAATATATTCTCTAAGTAACAGTAATAATGTCATTGATATGTTCTCTAAGTAACAGTAATAATGTCATTAACATATTCTCTAAGATACCACCCTTTGAGTTCGTCTGTTTCCCGACATACTTTGGAGGAATCAGTAATACTAATAAGATAATATCACCCTTTAATTAAAAAGTATAGAGGATAATGACGAATCCATGCGAGGCAAATTTAGCTACAGATCGAAGAATGGTGAACGGAAAACGGAGGAAATACGTGCCAGCAGTGTGATAAACCATGATGTAGCCTAGTTAGAAAATTGGAGGTTAACGAGTCCTTCAAATATTGCCTCGAAACACCACCTATATGAGGAAGGAGATCGTTTCGTGGCATAGTCAGGGGGAATCAGAAGCCTTCAAGTTTCACACGCGATCACAGGGTCCTTATTTAATCAAGGATGAAGTACAATGTTGGCAAATGTGGAGCAAATGATTCCTTCAAACTATTCTAAGCAACAGAACATCATTATTTTTTTTGTTCATCTGCTGGTCCTGTTTCCTGGCATACTTTGGAGGAATCAAGGCACTCTAATGTACCAGAAATATACTCTCCCCTTAAAAATGAATAGTATTGAAGTGCGTGGCGACTGACTATAGCTGCTAGGTAAGTATTGTAGCAAAGTGGGGTTTCCCGGCTTAGAATGACATCACCACACACACACAGCCTAACACTAGCTGCTCTCACTTATAACCCCATGCACGTCTAACATCAACCCCGGATATTACCCAACCTAGTCACTCCTTATTTCCTTTCTTATTAGTCTTCGGGTGTCCTTTCTTCCTGTTCTCTTAATTCGTGCTTGCAGTCCTTCTTTCTCTGTCTCCTAGCTTCTCCCAACATCTTTCTTCTTGATAATGTAATCGATCGTCCATGAGAAAACAAAAATACATATTAATCAGGATATTTACTGCAATTTATATTATAGCCTATATGTAACAGCCTGTAACAATATATATTCACAATCCTTATAATTTCTCTAAAAGCAGTCGGGGTTGATAGATGAAATACAAACCCTAAATAATAAACACAAACCAAAATAATAAACACGAGCACAATATAATAAACACGAACCTAAAAATAATAAACACGAACCTAAAATAATAAACACGAACCTAAAAATAATAATCACGAACCTAAAATAATAAACACGAACCTAAAAATAATAAACACGAACCTAAAAATAATAAACACGAGCTTAAAATAATAACTACGATGGCAAAATAAGGATCGATGGAGTAACACACTAGCTGATGACTGTACTCCTCCCTCACCTTGTATATGTGCTGGTGTTGACTTTTTAGCTCACGTTTTGTTATGCCAGCTTGTAACCAGATTGAAATACAGACTGTTATAGTGCTGCTGAATATTTCCTACCTACCGGTGTGCTCGATCATATGTATTGATAAAATGTGCGTGTGTATTCATTCCTCCAAACTATTCCAAGCAACAGCTAGACTATATATATATTTTTAATCTGGTCCTGCTGTTTCTTGACATACTTTGGAGGATTCAAGGTACTCAAATAAACCCAAATTGTACAGCTACATATTTACACATTTACACATTTACCATTTACCATATAATCATTCCTGGAAATCTTAATTATACAGTAGGCTCACGATATAAGATTAATATATTCATCACATCACATATATCCGTTAACACAGGCTCAGTAAATCACTTAACAACTAGTCGGTATGATAATGAAAAACAGAAGCCTGGGAAAACATACACGGGTGGTTTTCAATGAGTGTAAAATAAAGTATAGTGGATACGGGTGTGTGTGTGTGTGTGTGTTTTTTTTTTTTTTTTTTGGATACGGGGGTGTACAAGTATTATTTTTATATTTCATTGTATATCAAGATCGAGTTTGTTGTTGTATACTGTGAAATATGAGTGTAATATCGACAGCAAACTATATTATACACCTTCGAATCTTTTTGTAGAATGCTATGATGGTAAATCAGGGTATAGATTTTGTACTGGTGTTAGAAAAAAAATGAGTGGAGAGAGAGGTGGGATGAATGGTGTGTAGGAGAGAGAGAGAGAGAGAGAGAGAGAGACGGGATGAATGGTGTATAGGAGAGAGAGAGATAGAGATGGGATGAATGGTGTATAGGAGAGAAAGAGAGAGAGAGATGGGATGATTGATAATATAAAAGAGAGATAGAGAGAGAGATGACTGATGTTAAAAGAGAGAGAGAGAGAGGTGTACCGTAAGTAAGAAAGGCAAGCGCTTCTATTGTCGGTAAAATCTCTCTCCCCTTGAGGGTATATGGGAGGTATGGTATGGTATGGTCAGAGATGGGAGGCGAGGCGAGGGAAAGGAATGAGTGAGTGAGGAGAGAAGAGAAGAGAGGAGGGAGCAGAAGTATCAGAGTAGAGTAGACGAGGCGAGGGAAAGAAATGAATGAGTGAGGAGAGAAGAGAAGAGAGGAGGGAGCAAAAGTATCAGAGTAGAGAGTAGACGAGGCGAGGGAAAGGAATGAGTGAGTGAGGAGAGAGGTGGACAGTTTAGAGTAGAGAAGACTAGGCGAGGGAAAGAAATGAATGAGTGAAAAGAGAGGTGGACAGTTTAGAGTAGAGGTAAGAGAAGAGTAAGTAAGCCAGGAGAGAGAGATAAGTGACTGAGGAGAGCAAAGAAGAGGAAGAGTAAACCAAGAGAGATAAAGGAATGAGTGAGAAAAGTAGTTTGGAGTAGGATAAACAAAAGAGGGAAAGGAATGAGTGGGATTGAAAAAGAGGCATACAGAGAATGATTATAAGGATGAAAGAAGGATAAGAAATAAGAAGAAGGAGGGAAGCTTTGTCGAGGATGAAAGTAGGATAGTTAGGATAGAACACGAGCCTTTTATCCCCATCATCAACTAGGATAATATGGAAGGAGAGAGGATGGGAGGATAGGGAGGGAGGGAGAGAGAGAAAATGAGGAGTCAGATGGTAGAGTATGTGAATGAGAGGAATGGTTTGAGTATAGGGTATGTTATGGGAGGGGAGGGTTATGGTATGTAATGGGAGGGGGGGGGTATGGTATGGGACAGTATGGTATATTATGGGAGGGGAGGGTATGGTATGGGAAAATGTGGTATGTTATGGGAGGGTGGGTATGTTGTGGGACAGTGGGGTATGTTATGGGAGGGGAGGGTATGTTACGGAAGGGTACGTATGATGTGGGACAGTGTGGTATGTTATAGGAGGGGAGGGTATGGTATGGGACAGTGTGGTATGTTATGGGAGGAGAGGGTATGTTATGGGAGGGTGGGTATGGTATGGGACAGTGTGGCATGTTATAGGAGGGGAGGGGATGGTATGGGACAGTGTGGTATGTTATGGGAGGGTGGGTATGTTATGGGAGGGGAGGGTATGGTATGGGACAGTGTGGTGTAGGAGGGGAAGGGACAGTTGGGTATGGAAGGAGAGAAGAGATTGTTGGGGGAGTGGGGTGGTGGTGGTGGTGGTGGGTACGTCTGCTGGTCTGTGGTATCCTTGTATAGAGGGGGAGGAGAAGAATGGGAAGGGAAAAGGAGGTGGAGGGAAAATAATAGGGGGAGGGAAATGAAAGGAAGGGGAGGGCTTAGTGAGGACCACAAGGCAACAAGAGAGTGAGAAGAGAGTCCTCGCTTCTCTCTCTCTCTCTCTCTCTCTCTCTCTCTCTCTCTCTCTCTCTCTCTCTCTCTCTTTTCAAGGTTACCGAGATGATTTCAGCCTTTTCTGTGACACTCTCAAAAGCTCGTCTAAATTTTATGACAGTCTCTCAAAATTTGGTATATTCCTTATGTTATAATATATTCCTTTTGGTCATAAGTGTCCCTAAAGCTTGTGTATAGGCCCTAAAGTAACTAACCCTCATTCTCCCCCTCCGTCAGCCCCGTCAGAAGATGCATGTTGTAGTGTAGAGAAGCGAGTGAGTGTGTAAATCCCCCTCACCCTCCTTCAGCCCCGTCAGAAGATGATGTATATAGTGAAGAGTATAGGGAGTGAGAGTGAGTGAGTGAGAGTAACTTGCCTACCCTGCTGCTGCCTTCTATAAGCTCCCTCGTGGCTGGCTGTAAAGAAGAAAAAAAAAAAATTGCTTGTCGGTAATTTTAGAAAGTTTCCTCACGTCGTGGTTTTTTCCCTCAGGCTTTTATTCCTACCTCCCCTCCCCTCCCCCCTACTGCTTGTCTACCCCCTCCTCTCCCCTCCTTCCCTTAGCCTCTGTCCCCTGCCTACCTTCCCTACCTCTTAACCTACCTACTGTTTTCCTCCCTATTGCTTTCCTGAGTTTCCTACCTACTATATTCCCCCTACTCCCTCCCTAGCTACCTACTATATTCCTTCCTACTCCCTCCTTAACTAAAACATTCCTCCCCATTGCTTTCCTTCCTACCTTTCAACTTGCTTACATCTTTCAGTCTGTGTTTAACCTCTATACCTCTGCCTGTCTACATGTCTGTGTGTCTGCCTGCCTGTCTGGCTGTCTGCTCCTGAGAATTGAGAGGACACGGTAGATTTTCAAGAGAGAGAGAGAGAGAGAGAGAGAGAGAGAGAGATCTAGGGAGGCTGTGTGTGTGTGTTTCCCTCTCTCCCTCCTGGTCATATTCGTTAACGGCGTTCTTTCATGGCTGGCCTTCCCCTCCCCCCCCTACCTTCCCCATGCCTTCCATCTCTCTCTCTCTCTCTCTCTCTCTCTCTCTCTCTCGTGAGGGGTGGGGGTATTTATTGTCCCTCCATCCCTCCTTTCCTTTTTTTCCTTCATGCTTGCTGTCCCATCTCTCCATCACCTTTTCCCTCACCCTACTGGGACTTCTTGGGCCTTGGGTTGTCTAATTTTACCCTCCAATCAATCTGCATCTGTATATTTAAAGTTCCCTCTCAGTTTGTGTATAACTTTATATCCAATGTAACAGAAAAAAATATATTGAGGGTGTAGAAGGGTGGTTGATATTATGTCTTGTGTGTTGCGACTAGAAAAAAAAAACTTGTCTTGTATCTACACGTCTTGTAATCAATTTCCTTACGTATACTGATTCCCTCTCAATTTGTTGCTGCCCCTGTTGTGCGTAACTGTGGTGAAAATATATTGAGACCTGCCGGGGGAAATAATGTCTTGTGTGACGCGATCCACTACCAGAAATTTTAAACTCGTGTACGTCTTGTCTGTCTGTCTCTCCTTCTGTCTGTCTGATCTTGTTACTCGATCACCAGCTGTTGCGAGTGTAGTAGTAGCCGGAGAGAGAGGTGGGTGGGGAAGGAGCCGCCCTAGCTTGCAGGCAGTTAGTCACAGTCAGTCCTTTCTATCCCGACTGGAGACAGCAGACAGACAGGGAGCAATTACTCATTCTTTTTTTCCTTCTAACATGAAACTGAAACACGCTCGCTCTCTCTCTCTCTCTCTCTCTCTCATCTTGCGTGTTACCATCAACTGTCTCTTGTGTTGTGTGCTAGGCCGATTGGAGAGAGAGAGAGAGAGAGAGAGAGAGAGAGAGAGAGAGAGAGAGAAGGAATGAGAGTGGGAGGGGGGATGGATGGAGGGTAGAAAGGGACAAAAGGAAGGGAGGGGTGGTAGGGGGAGGGAAGAAGCAGTTGGCCCTCCCTTCCCACGCCTGCCTCCACTCCCCCCCCCCCCCCCACCTCTCTCTCTCTCTCTCTCTCATCTACAACGTGACATATATACTGAAAACAATGAGCCAGTTACCTCAATAATGAGTAATCAAACCCTTGGCCAATTAAGCATTTCTCAACTGTCCCTCCTTTCCTTCTATTTCCATGATTTGCTGTCCCACCTCTCTCCCCACATGATCTTCCAGCAGGCATCCTCAAATTTAATCGTGGTCATCAGATTGTGAGGTACTACGTGTTTTGTACGACCTCAGGTTCTAAAGACGTTTTCACTAAGCTGTATCGTCCTCTAGACTTGCTAGAGAGTGATGGGGAAAGAGTCAAAGAGGGCAGCATGGCAGGAGGAGGAGACAGAGGTAAAGAGGACCCAACATATATAAAAATAACGAGAATCACAGACCCATTTTTGTCATGCATTTCGCGTCAAAGGTAAAAGTCTGCTGGATCTTAACTGCTTTATTAGGTCTACAGACAAGTCCTACAGTTAATAAGGAAGCCCCGTTGTTTGTTCTGGAAAACTCACACATACTTGACCACGATTAAGGTAATCAAACTCATATATTAGTAGACCAAACTATTGTTGGAATAAAACCTTTTCGTCTACTAATGTGGGAATTTAATTAAGTTCTCTGTTGTTTTGTTGGTATATATTCATATTGTGTCTAACTATGATCAGGACAGACCCACGCTAGGACCAAAAGACTGTATTGCAGCACGACCAGGTGGAGAGGAGGGACAGCTTGCACGAAGGAAACAGACGGTGAGGAGGGACAGCAAGCACGAAGGAAACAAAAGGAAAAGAGGGACAGCTGAAGAATGGTATGGGAGTGTGTAGGGAAGAGAGAGGCACAGGTAAAGGCAGGTGATAAAGAGGGAGATGAAGGGAGAGAGAGAGCCAGGAGGAGATGGAGGGGGGATGGTTGATGGGGGTGGAGGAACGCATGGAGGAGCGGGAGAATCAGATGTGGGAACAGGGATGGGGGTGGAGGAGGGGAGAAGACAGGAGATGGAAGGGGGTGGGTGGGCTGGTGGAGGAGGTGGGGGAAGGGAGAGCCAAGAGTAGATGGAGGAAGGTGAGGGTGCAGGAGGACAGGGGGGGGAGGTGCAGGAGGAGGAGGATTGGGGGTGGTGGAGGGGAGGGGAGGGGTGTAGAGGAGGCATTAGTCGGAGTGCGGGTTGAGGCCTGGGACTAGAGCCGCGGGGGTGAGGAAGGAGTTGCCAGGGGTCGCCTTGTGGGTAAATACCTCGCCAGCTGACGGACGGTCCCACAACACGCTACTTCCCGGCATCCCAAGAATCCATCGTCTCTTTAGAGTACAGGTGGTGGTGTCACATTGCCGGCTTTCACACAAATTCACCTCCCAACGTTGTTCATTAGCACTACTAGGGCTTCCAGGCATAAGGGCGGTTGGTTGGATGGTGGGTGATGATATTGTTGATGGGGAGATTAATTTAGGGTGAGGGAATGAATGAGAAGGGGAGGACAAAAGACAATGCTATAGTGTAGAAAGATCTCATACCACAAAAGAGAGGAGGAACAGCAAGCATGTAGGGATATGAAGGAAAGGAGGGACAGAGGAAGACAGGAATCTCAGGTCTGAAGGAATATAGAGAGAAACACGACCTTAATTCGAGTATCCATTTGAAACTAATGAGTTGCAGAGATTTTTGTTACATACTGTATCGTCTGAGGTTAGTCCAAGCTTACAATGTGTGCGGAAAAAAGATACAGTATTTATTCCTGGGATAATTTAAATAGTTCTTACACTTATAAGGCAGCAGCTGTGCTTTCCTTAGACAGTTGTTGTTGTTGTCTGGTGTTAGTCACGGTAATTTAGAGGACAGTGAAAGTGGTCAACCGTTGTTCAAAAGGAAAGTACAGTATTGGTAAAAATGGAGCAACTGTTTTCTCCAAACTTTTTTTTTCAACAGGACTCCATTATTTTTCTTACCGGCCACCATTATTTTTATCTATCTGGTCCTGTTTCTTTGCGTACGTTGGAGGAATCAAGGTTCTCCACTGTACCAAAAGCATTATATCCCCTTAATTATTAAAGAACAGACAATACCACACAAGAAGGAAGAGAAGGAGGAAGATAAGAAAGAGAAGGAGGAAGATAAGGAAGAGAAGGAGGAAGATAAGGAAGAGAAAGAGGAAGAGGAAGAAGAGAAGGAAGATAAGGAAGAGAAGGAGGAAGATAAGGAAGAGAAGGAGGAAGAGGAAGAAGAGAAGGAGAAAGAGGAAGAAGAGAAAGAGGAAGAGGAGTAGCACCTTTATTGGGGATATTTGACACCTTCTTGTTTACATATTATAGAGACAGTGACTGATATAGTTCTTCACACTTGCCTGACAATTGGATATATCGCGTGGTGGGAACTCTGAACGGGTTTATCGTATGTATGTATGTATGTATGTTCTACGGTCACAAATGGGAAAGATAGACAATAATAATAACCTCAAGTCAATCCATTACACTAAACTCACTCTGATGACAACAAAAACAGCTGGACTTTTATTTATTTCATTTTTTTCTTTTTTACTCGTTTTTTTTTTTTTTATCAACAAACGGAACTTTTTTATTTCATTTTTCTTTTTTTACTCGTTTTCTTTCTTTATATATCAACAAACGGAACTTTTTATTTATGTTTTATTTTTTGCTCTTTCTTTATTTTATCAACAAACAGGACTTTTTTTTCATTTCTTGTTTACCTCATTTGTTTTTTGTATTTAGCTGACTATTTACCGAAGCAGAAAGGACGCTGCACTATACAGTCAGATTCAAAAGTGTTCATCTACCGTGTATAGTAATTAAATAAGCGATCTATTGTTCGTTCTGTTTTCTTTCACTTGTGTAATAATTTCTTAGGCACTTGAGGCGTTTAATTAAAGATAGGCAACTGTAACTGACAGAGGAGAGAGAGAGAGAGAGAGAGAGAGAGAGAGAAGAGAGAGAGAAGAGAGGAGAGGAGAGAGATCCAGGCAAAATAAATTAGATAGAGAGAAAGGAACAAAAGGAGGAATATAGAGATGGAGAGGGAGGAAAGAGAATGAGAGAGAGAGGTACTGGAATGAGGAGAGAGAGAGAGAGGGGGGGGGGAGGGGAGAGGGGTCAGGTTAGTGACCCACCCTCCGGCATGGCCCCAGGCTCTCCCTCCCTCCTACTTGCCTACCTCACTCTCTACCTGCCTACCTCTCTCTCTCTCTCTCTCTCTCTCTCCTACTTGCCTACCTAAACTCTCTACCTGCCTACCTCTCTCTCTCTCTCTCTCTCTCCTACTTGCCTACCTCACTCTCTACTTGCCTACCTCACTCTCTACCTGCCTACTTCTTTCTCTCTCTCTCTCTCTCTCTCTCTCTCTCTCTCTCTCTCTCTCTCTCTCTCCTACTTGCCTACCTCACTCTCTCTCTCTCTCTCTCTCTGTCTCTCTCTCTCTCTCTCTCTCTCCCTCTCCTCTCTCTCTCTCTCTCTCTCTCTCTCTTATAAGTTTTTTTCTCATTCTCTTTTCTGTGTTTAGTTTTCTTATTTACTTTCACCGAACACCGAAGAAAAGGATGACATATTAAACAGATTAATAATACAAATAATCTATTGTTGTTTGTATGCTTCTTTATCCTTGTATTGTTTTCTTGTTTACTGTTCTTGATAGAAATAACCTGGGTACTTATTATTATTATATTATTCACTCATCTTACCTTTCAGGGGGGGAAATATTATAGTTTTTTTGTTTTTTGTTTTTATCTAGAGCAACTGATGATTCCTCTAAACTATTCCAAGTAAAAAGCCACCAACCATTATTTTTTGTTAATCTGATCCAGCTGTTTCCTGGCAAATTGTGGAGAATTCCTGTTGATTGAATAGTTTGAAGGATTCTGCAGTTGCTCTAAATTTTTAGTCTAAAATCTTCACGTGTACACTTAATTAAGGGGGTGTGGGATTTGGGGGACAGGCTTGGGGTTGAGGGGTGCGGGAGTAGGGGGACAGGCTTGGAGTGGGTGAGGGGGTGGGGGAGAAAGCCTGTCCCCTATTCCGCACCCCCTCTAACTCCCCCCCCCTCCCCAAGCCTGTCTCCCTACTCCCGCACCCCCCCAAAACCCCCCAAGCCTGTCTCCCTACTCCCGCACCCCCTCTAACCCCCCCAAGCCTGTCCCCTACTCCACTCTCACTTAAGATCGTGAAGAGAGTCGTGTGTGTAAGAGAGAGTGTGTGTGTGCCTGAGAGAGAGAGAGAGAGTGTGTGTGCCTGAGAGAGAGAGAGTGTGTGTGTGTGTGTGTGCCTGAGAGAGAGAGAGAGAGTGTGTGTGTGTGTGTGTGTGTGTGTTTGGAGCATTTTCCAAGAACACTGGAGAGAGATATGTACCCATGGTCTCAAGTGAAGGTCAGACTGCTGTGAGTCCAATCTAAGGCAACTTTAAGGAAGAATATACTTTTGGTACATACATACATATAGTACATACATATATATAGTATATACATACATATAGTACATATATACATACAGTACATACATACATATAGTACATATAGTACATACATACATACAGTAGTACATACATACATATAGTACATATATACATACAGTACATAGATACATACAGGTAGTACATACATACATACAGTAGTACATACATACATAAAGTACATACATATAGTACATATAGTACATACATACATACAGTACATACATACAGTACATACATACATTAGACCATCTTGATTCCTCCAAAGTATGCCATGAAACAGGACCAGAATTTGGTACATACAAAAATACATACATACATACATACATTAGACCATCTTGATTCCTCCAAAGTATGCCACGAAACAGGACCAGATGAACACAAATAATGATGACCTGTTGTTTAGAGTAGTGTAGAGGAATCAGTTTGCTCCAGATTTACCAACACCAGCTTAACGTATGACGGTGTATGTCGTGCGCGCGTCTCTAGGGGTTAATAACCTTTTCTTTTATAATATAGCAGATGAAGACGTAAGGATCGTAGTAGTATCTCCAACCTCCAACCTTCGAACTCCGTGCAGGTGTTGTCTGATTTGAAGGCATAGGTTTATCTTTTTTTAACTGGTCTGTAGATTTTTTTATTTTCATTTTTTTTTTTTTTTTTCGTCGTGGAGAAAAATACTCCACTTCCCTTTCTGTAATGTGATCTTTGATACATGTATATGTAAGTTGCATGCAGATAAATTCATACCAGTAGTTTTGTGTGTATGTATGTGTGTGACTGTGTGTGTTTTATCATTTGATTGCATTATATTTACTGTAAATGCCCAGAATGGGATGCGTATACAGTGTTGGACCATAATAAACCTCCACACAGCTGTTATTCATAATGAAACCTTTGACAACTTTCCTCTCTTCGTTAGCTAAAAAATAAATAATAATAATGAGATTGTTTTATATATATATATATATAATATATATATATATATATATATATATATATATATATATATATATATATATATATATATATATATATATATATATATGTGTGTGTGTGTGTGTGTGTGTGTACCTCAACCATCTTCTAATTTATTACAACAGGTACTGACGAACTCACTATTCAAAACAATAACAATATCATATGAGAACGTGAAAAATTTTAGTCAGCCATTTGTTTGAGATATCCATATGTGTATTGAAACTTATGTCCACGAGTGTTCATTATGATACATTAAGGATCCTGTGATCGTGTATGAGACTTGGAGGCTTCTGATTCCTCCTGACTATGCCACGAAACAAGCTCCTTCATATAGATGGTGTTTCGTGGCAATAGTTGAAGGACTCTCTAACCTCCAGTTTTCTGTCTACAAACATCACGAGGTCCCATAAAGAGTATATAAATTATTTGTATCTTGACGGAGGGTATAGATAAATGAAGGAGGGTATAGATGAATGAAGTAGTGTATAGATGAATGAAGGAGGGTATAGATGAATGAAGGAGGGTATAGATGAATGAAGGAGGGTATAGATGAATGAAGGAGGGTATAGATGAATGAAGGAGGGTATAGATGAATGAAGGAGGGTATAGATGAATGAAGGAGGATATAGATGAATGAAGTAGTGTATAGATGAATGAAGGAGGGTATAGATGAATGAATTACGGAGGGTATAGATGCATGAATGAGTTAGGGGAGGGAGGGAGGATGGTATAGTGAGGACAAGTGTAGATATGTATGAATAAAGAGCGGATATTACAACACCCGAGAGAGGAAACAATGTGACATATTGTTGTAAGAGTGTCACAAGTTACTTCTGTCACACACACACTTACTCATACTCGCATTCATTCATTCATTCATTCACACACACACTCACTCATACTCGCATTCATTCATAATACACACACACATTCATCCACACACACACACACATACATTCACCAACCTATACACACTCATTCACTCACACACCAACACACACACACGTATACATGTAGGTCCTAGGTACGAATGAGAGAAA